>JAVQJF010034968.1:0-15554 GCA_036023855.1 Gadopsis marmoratus | reverse complement strand
CAGTGTTTCCTTGCCACTGTCTCCTAGTGCTGCTCATGGTGGAAATGTCGGGTCTGTACATATAGAGTTGGTTTAGACTTGCTCTATATTAACAAGTGCTATGAGATAACTCTGTTATGATATAGCATATATAAATAAAACTGAATTGAATTGAAAAGGGGGCTGGTCAAAGCCCATTTAGAATTCGACCTTTGTCGTGCAAAAAGCAGTACAACTAACGCACTTTACATGTTTTGACTACCACCTGTTGTGGTTGATGCCAAACGGAACCCTAAATATTATAATAATCCTTTATTAGTCCCTCAGTGGGGAAATTACAATACGAGGCAGCTCCTCATGCGGCGCCAAGGGGCAACAGTGTCTTACCCAGGGAAGAGCTGGAATTGAACCTCCAACTACACTTATGCCCTTATACTTACTGATCAATCATGATGTTGAAAATATGCTGGGCTGCTTACGTGGGCAACCCCAGTCTTTCATAATGATTATATAATGGATTTGCTAATTGGGCGTTTGGGAGGAAGGATTGAAGTGTTGGCCGACGTTTCAAATTAAAATTCTGTTTTGCAATCTATTTTAATTTCTAGGAGAGGCAGACAACAAAAAGATGACCAAGCCCATCGGCCGCCAAAGCGAAGGTAGCAGTCTTAGTTGTATTACTCACCGCAGATGACTGGAATCTGGGCCAAGTGTTGATATTATACAGGTTTTCTGTCTTCATAGGAAAAAGCCCCCAGTGCAGTATGTCCGCTGTGAAATGGAGGGCTGCGGTACTGTCCTGGCCCACCCACGCTACCTACAGGTTTGCCATCCTGCCAACTGTAACCATGACAACCCCAAATATTTTTAAAGGCTCTGTTTTAAATTTGGCACTGTACGATAGCAACGATGTTAGCATAGAAACCAATTTGGTACACTGTATTTGTACATACTGTTTTAGACGTGTGAACTTCCCTCAAGGCGCACATGATCACATGTTGGGTGTGGTTCCAGTTATGTTCAGAATCCAGTGATGTTAATGTTCACATTATTAAAATAGTTTCACCCCTAAAGGACTATGGGTGACAGTATATTAACAAGCTTACTCCTTTTCTCTCCTCTCTTTATTTCAGCACCATATAAAATACCAGCACCTGCTAAAAAAGAAGTTTGTGTGTGATCACCCCTCGTGTGGGCGCTTGTTTCGTCTGCAGAAGCAGCTGCTGCGCCATGCTAAACACCACACAGGTGATGCTTTGGACACAGATGTTCAGTTACACAATGTTCAGACTAGCACAATGCCTTGTGTTTGTTTGCATTTTGATTATGAAGATTATTGTACAATTCCCGAGCTGCATGAAATGCCCGGTAGTACATAACAAGCCCAGGGACGGTAAATAAGTTTTGTGGTTCAATTGATGTGGTTTGTTAATTTATGCTTGTCATCTGATTTCAGATCAAAGGGACTACATCTGTGAGTATTGCGCTCGAGCCTTCAAGAGCTCCCATAACCTGGCAGTGCACAGGATGATTCACACAGGAGAGAAGCCAATACAGTGAGTGGAACACTGTGCAGTGTTATGTCACAGTGTGTGCCGTTCACAAGGAACAACCTCAATCGTGTTTCACGTTGACCACAGACCTTCTTAGTGTTGCTTGCATGAAGACATTCCGTTTTGCTTTCATTTCACTAAAGAAAACGACACAACAGGTTTCAGGAGATAAAATATAACAAACACATCAATCTTTGAGCGTGTCGTGATGAAGCTCTTCCCGTCACCGCACTAATTATCTCTGCTAAGTGGAGCTTAGTTACTTGAATCCTCTTCAGCTCAAAGAATTAACTGCAGAATACAAACACTTCATACTACAGTATATCTGGGTTTGACTGAAGAAATAAATTATAAACTGCTTTTATAAACCTTCTTAATTGTAACTATTGATGACTCTGCATCATACTGAGTGATATAATTATTGTAGCGACTCCAAAAGAAACAAACAAAATGTCGCTGAGAGAGTGTGAACTGCGTCAATATGTGACGCGCTAATAAAAGGAATGGAACGTAAGATAATTTAAATAAGTTTTATTAAATGAAAATGAATACTCCTCATAACGTTTACAAACCATAGGATCACCATAACCATAATGAACAATAGCGTTCAACAAAAATACGACGTACACACTCTCTTCCTGCCGCACCCGGATGCCCAGGTGCTTAAATTAACGAGTGTCACCGCCCATATCCACGTGAACCTACTCCCAATGATCCTGGTGATTCTAATAATAAATACCAATCACAAACCAACAGAATAAATCAATAATCAAAATGTAAACAATCCCAAACTTATAACCCAAATTAACTCTGGCTCCTGCAATTCTTTTTTTATGAGAGTAATATTTTGACATCATTGTGATCGCAGTTTTCTTTTCTTTATCTGTCGGCCATTTCGAGTTCCAGGTGTAAGCAACCTGTTTTACTAGCTCTGCCCTGATGAAGACCACATGAGGTTGAAACTGGCCGGCGTTTTAACCCCATCTTACATCCCTGACTAAATAAAGGCTTTCAAAGAACACGTAAACATGTTTTCTGAGCTGTCAACTACATGATATGACTGTACTGATATTACTGTACTGTGAAATGCTGGTGGCCAATGCTGGTGTTGAAATGTTTCCCCAAATTTATAAAAATCAGAAAATGGCTCAACACACCATCTACTATTTTAAATCAGCCCTGATCCTATGAGGTCAATACTCACGTAGAGTCAGCTGGTTGAGACCTACCTACTTCATGAAATTTATATTAAAACAGATCCGTGTCAGTCAGCCCCCCCCCCCATGTACCCTGACCCAAACACTATGTGACCACGAGGCCTGAATACCTTTTCCACCACTGGTTCAGAGTAAATTGTAGTGTAATCAGTTCAGACTATAACTGTACTTTGTCTCCACCCTGTGGCAGGTGCGAGATCTGTGGCTTCACCTGCCGTCAGAAGGCCTCTTTAAACTGGCACATGAAGAAGCATGATGCAGAAGCCTCCTACCAGTTCTCTTGCTCTATTTGTAGCAAAAGGTTTGAGAAAAAGGACTCCGTTGTTGCCCACAAGGCCAAGAGCCACCCTGAGGTGCTCATAGCTGAAGCACTAGCAGCTAATGGGAGCTCGGTAATAAGCAGCCCCACCCCGATCCCAGAGATTCCCCCAGTGCTCACCCAGCCTGATCAGCCCTCTGTGAGTGGGATGCTCACTCCACTGCAGCAGGTGGTGCTGCCGTTCACTCCGCAGACTCAGATAGATGTATCTCGGGCCCAGTTCCTCCAGCTGCCCACGCACCATGTGGTGCAGGTGGCACATCAGCAGCAAGACCCCACCCTGCTGCACCTCACCGCTGCTTCTCCTGCTCACCTTTCCAGCACCAACCAGCACCAGCTCATCCACCTCTCCACCCTCCCTGCCAGCACTGTCACATCCATGTCCAATGCCGACCCCCAGAGCACCCTCCTCACACTGACCTCCGTCACCCAGCAGGCTGTGCAGTGGGGCAGGGAGGCTCATGAGGATGCACGGCTGCCTGGGGAGGGTGAGCTGTGGGACAGGGTGGTGGTGGGTGGCGGTCATCAAGATGTAGGGGAATTGATGTGGGAGGGTAACGGCGAGAGGAGGAAGGAAGATGAGGGGATTATTTGGGAGAGGGAAGGAGAGAGACAGATTCTGTTACAGTGTGCTGAGGTGCATGGAGACACTTTAATCTAGATAGAAGGCCACAGGATGAGCTGAAGGGGAACTTCGTGCACAGTAAGCTGAAGCAGCAACAAATCAAAAGCAAGTTTTGATTTAAGACTGAAGGACCTGTCAAAAGTTGATAAGCTGACACTATAAATATTTTAAATAATAGACTTTATGTCCATGGAGTGTAACACAGTAGTCATAGTACATAGCTGCAGAAAGCTACTTTACATCAGGGAGTATGATTTATAATACTATAGATTCCATACACTTTTACCACAATATTTTATAACCCTTCGGTTTTGTCACCCTTGCGTTTGTTTGTACTGTATATGTGTGTATGTTAAACCTATTTTACGGATTTAAAAGACTGAAAGATGATTGTACACATTGTACAAGAAAGTCAGAAATGACCTTTCTGTCCCCGAAGGATCTCTGTTGTTGTTTATGTGCATCTTTTTGGAGTGAATGGATTAGCATCATTGACGCACTCCAGTAGTTTCAGCTGCTTTAAATTAAAAAATATACTGTGAGCAAATTATAAAATGATCTTTGTTAAGATTGCAATATAAAACATATTAAAAATTTATTTAATTTTTAGTCTGGTTTGCTGTCAGTGGAGGTTTTGAGAAGCCGAGAGATCAGATCAGAAAGGCCCAGGTGTTACTGATAACAGTAACGTGACTGAGTGACAGCCTTCATGCACAAAACCAGGACCCAGATGTCCTATGACATGTCAAAGATTCACCTTCCTGGACCTGAGTAGTGTCACCTTCCAAATTGTACTCTATGCCATCTGATTGAATTGCTGATTCTTGCATTCATATTTTTTCACAGTTAAGACTATGCAGGCGGCAGCATTATGATGGCTAGTTTTTGTCAGCAAGTTTTGTTTTTGTCAGCAATCTTCCATACTAAAATATACCTCTGTACACTGCCATTACTACTGAGCACTCCTAACCTTACTGCTTTAATTTATCAGAAAATGTATTCAGAATAACTATAATAAACAAAAGATGTTCTGAAGTCTGTGTTTATTATTCTTGACTCACCCTTTAAGCAAGGTGGTATTCCTACTTTATGTATATATCAGCATGTGCCAGATTTGGCCAAATGACAAACTTTCATCTGCAAACCGAACAGGTGGCTGTTTAAGGAGACGAAATAACACAAACGGAACAAAGCAGCCAAGCAGCATTTTATTTATACAGCCCAATAATACAGATCACAAGTTTGCCTCAAGGGTCTTCATCCTCTGTCCTTTGATTCTCCAAACAAACCCTGTAACAGGGAAAGAAATGGAAAAGGTCTCAGCAGGATCCTCCTCCCAGCAGGACAGACCTGCAGGAGCCCAACATCACAGTGTCAGGAGGCCGGAATAGATTCAAACATACTTATACGTGTAAAAAAAAAAAAAGGTACACGAGGCAAACAATATTCTGTGGCACACAATCCCGTGTTCACAGCACGTTTAGGTCCGTGGACTGTGTGTGTTCATCCCGTCTCTGCTGCCGCGTTGCAGGAATCAACTCGTCACGTCACCGGTCACGGCCGGGAGCCTCGAGGTCCCGCCGCGGAGCCAATGGCAGCGCGGCTCGTGGCGCGCGCGCCGACGCGAACGTCGAGCCGCCGCCGCAGTGTCCGACGGCTCCGCCCGCAGCGACTCGCCCCGCCGCCGGGTTTCGAGTGCAAATGGCCGCAGCGCAGGAGGAGCAGCGGGGGACCGCGCGGGACACGCCGCCGGACGGCCGCTCGCAGACGGGCAGAGCGGTGGCTCTCGCCCGGCTGCTGCACCACGAATGTGGCCACCTGCTCCGGCTGTATGTGAGTTATCAGCTGACACGCTTCCTGTTGCGTGTTGTCATACTGACTGTATGTTTGGTGTTTACGCTACAGTGTGATCACCCCCCCCCCCCCCCTCCAGGCTCCATAATGGGTAAAGTGGATTTCATTCGTCTGTGCCTCATCCTCCTCTTTTAGAAACACCCTTTGAAGTCATCAATATTATCAATATGGCTGCCGCTGTCATCCCTAAAACTAAACGCAAGGCACCAAGGCCAGTGGCACCTTGCATCCGTCCGCTCTGCACTCGGCATCAAGTGGTAAAGAAAAGGCTCTTGTCCTTTCAGAAAGAGAAGGAGACCCTGGTGTCGGACCACACCCCAGGCGGCGGGCGCATGGTGTCCCTGGCCCCTGAGGCGGAGGGGCCCAGCGCGGAGCAGCGGGTGCAGCTGCTGCATGCAGCCCTGCGGCAGTGCCTGGGGCTGCTCCACTGCCTCATCCTGAAGGAGGAGGAGGAGTGGGGAGAGCTGGAGGGCGACTACGAGACCATGAGGAAGGACGTCCGACGCCGGCTGGAGCACTTGCTCTACAGCACCAAAAGCCTGGCGGAGACCGAGAGCACGACCCTGGAAGTCACCCCAGACCACCAGTGTGATGAGGTACAGTATTTGTTGTAGGTGGTTATTGCTTTTATTTCACACACACACACACACACACACCGGTGGCTCGTATACAAAACCCTAAACTACTTCTATGTGCTTTCAAGTTGCCAAGTTTTGTGAACAATGTCGAGTAAAGGTCTACAGAAGAAGTAAAAGTAGAAAAACTGCTAGTAAGTTAAAGTTCATCCTGCTTCTGGGCATTTCTCTCCCAGGCTGGTTAATTTAATCCCTTCCTATGTGAACAATGTGACGGGAAACAAAGGTTCAAATCATAAACGTAATCTCGTAGCCATCCCAGACGCTCTTGTGATTGAGTTTAAAGCTGCACCAATCAGTATCTTTCTGTTGCGAATGGATCCAGTGTTTTGCTTTAGTCGACCCATCGATTAAACACCCCGTCTCTCATGCTTTTGTACTGTATCTGGGTATAATGAAATGCAGTGGATGTTGACTTGCTCTCTCCCGCGTAGGAAACCGACGGCGCTGAGGGAGCTTTCGGGCTCAAAATGTGGACCTACCGAGTGCTGCTGGAGCTGATCCACTGGGCTGACCAGGCGGCGCAGACCCTCCATGTCTTACACGTGGAGAGGGAAGGGACGGAGGAGATCTAACGTTCTTTTTGCTTCGGTCCAACAACATCTATGGACGAACGCACTAACAGCCAGCTTTCCCTTTTGTGTATTCTCAGTTGAATATTATGCGCTGTGGAATATACTCTGTGCACACTAGAGGTTAATAAAATGTGCTGCCTAACTAAAATCACAGCTAAGCTCCTTTGTAATAAAGCCTCAGTAGGCAGCTTTTCCCAGACGCTGGTATTTCCACGGCGAGTGCTAAAATGAGCGCCAGTTTGCCACAGTTGCTACTTCCTTTAACAAAGAAGTGAGTGCAAACTTTAACTGTATGCTGGTTGCTTTGCTTTGTGTTGTGGCAGCGTTGGACTGTTTGTCAATGTCTTTTTTTTTTTTTTTTCTTCGTGTGTACAGTGTGTAATTTATTTAAGTTGATGATTAATTATCCGTCTGTTCCTAACACACTCTGAAATATATTAACTGCTAGAATGTGGCCAAAAATACGTGACTGATAAACTGTGACTGACGTGCAGCTGGATATGTAGCCATTTACTATTTGAATAGCTCACTTTGAATGTACCACCTTACTAACGTATCTAATCTCAATAATTCCCAATCAGATTCCATGTTTCCGTGTGTTGTCTGAATGCTTGTATTATTTATGGTTTCTCTGGCCACCACGTTCTCTCCTGATGTTATACTTGAATGTGCTGCTACACTGTTCAAAGTTCAACTATAAGATGTGAGAAGTGGCCCTCTAATCTGTTCCGTCAGGATCCTCCTGTGGACGCAGAGCAACAGTTTGAGAACCGCTGCATCAGACTAATAGTTTACAGTATCTTCGCTGTAGTGTTCAATGCCTGCATAGACTCACTGAGCGAATGAGCTGTGACTTCCAGACTTGCTGCTATGGTGAACTCGTAATGCCATGCGGTTCTTTTATCTCTGTGGCGATTAACATGATGTGCATTGAAGATTAAAACCCAACGTTAAACCCTTTGTTTTGTTGGACCTTGTTTAGTAACACTTTATTTTAGCTGCCTCTAATTTCCCGACTCATTTTCTAGATGTTTACTGTAAAGAGCAATATCATTTGACACATATTATTGGGAAAACAGAGACGGGGCTGAATCGGAACACTTTCCACTAGGTAATTCCCTTTAATGGCTATGATTGTCTAAAGATTCTTGTAGCACAGCATTCTTTAAGCGTAACATGCAAATGTGAAATTTCTCCACAGACAGAAATTCTAGATATTCAAACATATAAAGAGTAGTTTCCTATGTTAAAGAACTAATAAATGTATGTTATCGTGTCTTGATTGAGCAGTCCTTTAAAAATGTTTTATATTTACCCCATAATTGGAACAATATCCAGGAAACATCCTGGAAATTTACAGAAATTTTCCTTTTCACACAAAGAACAGTGTAGTGATTTTGCATATCTTATGTGTCAGACTCACTGAACCACTTGTTAGACTTGTTAGACAACATTTGGGATTTGGGAGGGGTTGTATTGCTGGTTGTAAATACTGTTGGCACCAATCATAGATCCAGACCATATGATTATCCTTTGTATTTAACCAAGTGGTGATGAAAAGTAACTAAGTGCATTCACTCAAGTAAGTACAACTTTAAGGTGCTTTTACTTTAATGATTTCCATTTCATGCTACGTTATATTTCCACGCTACATATCAGTGGGAAATATTGTACGTTTTCCTCCACTACATTAATTTGACAGACAATAATAACGTTACTTATATAGCACATGTCGAAAGCAAAGTTACAAAGTGCTTTATAATAAGAGGAGATAAAACAGTACCGTCAAATAATATAATATATAATAGTTAACCATAAGCTGGAGTAAAAAGAATGCATGTTGTGACCTCTGCACTTTCTGCAAATGCACATTTTGATTTTGCACTTGTGGTTCGAGGCCATGTCACTGTCTCTGCAGCTCTGCAGCTCTGCAGCGACAGTACAGCTGAATCTAGTCTAAGGACTTTGCAGACAGCTGGTCCTCCACGTCCACGGAGTCTGGATCTTCCTGCAGGCCCTGGTCCTGCTCGGAGGTGAGTGCACCCCATTTTACCACGAGAACCCCACAGGATGTTGTGCACATGCGCGGTGTGCAATCTACCGGAGCGCGAGAGGTAGGAAGGGAGTCCTAATGGCGGAGACTGTACGGTCGCCTTTCGACTACCGGGAGCCGCCGACCCTCGACAGCGACGGGGATGGGAGCAAACCGCCGCCGCCGAGGGGGTGAGTGGGGCCCGGCCGGCCTCCGGTTCGTCTCGGTCTCCCGGGATTTGCGGGTGATAATGCCCGAGGCGCACGCGCTGCGCGCACGGCGGAGTATTGGACGCTAGCAGGGCTTTCTTCGCGTGCGTGAGCCCGTCGTTGTGCCGCAGCAGGGAGCGCGGCTTATCTTCTTGTTGGTTTTGTTTTAATGATTTGATTTGGGGTTTTTGGGGGGGGGGTTGTTGCTGCTGCCGTGCCCCGTGAGGCTGCCCCCCAACCAGCATTTTGTATTTCAGATGTTTGACGGGACACCAGTCTCAGCGTTAGCCGCTGGGAGCTAACAGGCTAGCCGCGGTTTAGCATCGATGCTAGCATGCAGGATCCATCAGCTGTGTGGCTGGACAGGGATCTGCTCGCTGCTCGATGATCCCTGGTCCCCGTCGTGTCAGACCCCCCCCAGTGTTGTTGTTAGACTCCACACGGCTTCGCCGCTCAGCTGCTGCAGATCTTGGCTCCTGGCTTGTTGGGCTTTGAGTCAACAAAGTTTCTGGCCGTATGACTGAAATGCATCCGAGAACAGTTGACTGTCACCAGGCTCGAGAATTCGGGGCTCATCAGATTCATGCACAGTCTGACGGGACTGGGCACAAGGGGGGGGGGCATGTCCAGTGTTTAGGTTCAAAATGTTCATGGTAACCCTGGCAACTGGAGTCGGGTCTCCACAGTGGACCAGGCAGCTGGACTCGGGTCTCCACAGTGGACCAGGCAGCTGGACTCGGGTCTCCACAGTGGACCAGGTCTCCACAGTGGACCGTGGACCAGGCAGCTGGACTCGGGTCTCCACAGTGGACCTGTGCTTCTCAGCCATGATCGCTGCTTCACACCTGGGTCGCCAGGCGACCCTGCTGCAGCGACGTGGTACCAAAATACATTCTCAGGTTGCAGCATGCAAAGCCCAGGATGCTGCAGTCATCGTGGTGTCTGCGGAATGTGACTTTAAATGCACTGAGACGAACACGTGTGTCTTCACCTGGACAGGAAACATCTAGTGAGGACTGACGGGGAGCAAAGTGCCATCAGGGGAAACTCATTTGCCGTTTCCAGCTTTTTCAAATGTGTGGATTTGTAGCTTTTGTCTGCTTTTACAGAAGCACATGTTTACGTTCTGGGCTGCTTTGTGGTCGATATTCTTATTTAATTTTTTTATTTATACTTTCTGGCTAAACATTGAACGCATTTGAGTGTAAAATGAATCAACAGGCGGATCAGTAATGAAATTAACAGCCAGGCAAAATGAAAGTGTGTGTGTGTGTGTGAGTGAGAGACCATCACCAGTTAAGCACTTCAGAGCCATGTTGTCACCCACCTCCGAGAAACGTGAACAGACCCGAGTGTTGCGTTGCCACATGTATCGCACGCTTTGCTGACTTCGGCTGCCCTCCAGCCGAGTGTTTACAGCGCGGCGTCGTTACGCTAAGTGAAGCCCTGGTTTTGTGTTTTGCAGCCGCGTGTGTGGGAGGAAGAGGAAGGGGACACCTGTGAAGGTGTGTGACCGAGCGTATGTAACAGAAGATGAGGAGGAGGAGAGCATGTCGGAGCACAGCTACAGCCCTGGTACGTATGTGTGTATATATAGAAACACACGCACATTTTCCACCTGCTGTTTGTGTTTGTATCCACTGTGGTGCTTATGGAAAACAAGTGTGTGGCGTTGTAACTAGCAGCGTGTCGCGTTAAGGATTGCCGCCATCTTTCAAACACAACCCCTGTGCCTGGTGAGGACGCAGTTAAGATGTGCTAGATTTAAACCGTCCACTCTGTCCCAGGTGATAGCCAGTATCCAGAGGGTGCCGAAGACCGCCTCCCACCACCAGGCAGTCCCTACTACCTACCTGATCCCACTCAGCTCTGGTAAGGAGGACCCTCGCCGTGATGACTCTGCTCTTTTTTTTTTTTTTTAGTTTGGGGATCCACATTGCTGATGTCAGTTTATGTGTTCCAGTGTGCCAGAGTTGGGGGAGGAGGGAGCGAGTGGTGTCCGGGGACCTGTGCTCTTCCATCCGCCGCCCAACTGCCGGATTCGAGAGGTCCACTGTGGGACCCAGGTGCGGTTGGTTGTCATAGCAATCCGAGACATTGCCAAAGGGGAGGAGATCACGGTGGACTACAGCCTGACGGACTGGGGCGAGAATGCAATGGTGAGCTACTAACTGAATAAAGTGGACAAGGGTTGCTTAAAGGATACGTGATGTTCTGTATTCTTCTTATTGTCGGCGAATCCCACGAGCGACCAAAACCAACATGGAATTGATGTGTCAGAGCGTCCGTCTGTCACCGAAGCCTGATGTAACTTACTTGTTAGTGTTGCTGTTGTCCAGAAACAGCCAGAAACGCATGCGTGAGCCACACTGTTGCACCGGGTGACCTGCTCTGTCGTGACCACGAACATGGTTGCCGTAGTTTATTTTTAAGTCAGGAATGTCTGGGCTTCGGCCTGAGAGCCACAGGCAGAGTAGGGATGTCGGAGCGCAATGATTTATTTAATGACATTTGTGGACAATAAACCGAAAAATGAAAATCGCCACTTCAACTTGGGATGTGGTGATAACGTAGATGCTGTTAATGTAGCTACACGTCGAGCTTATGGGATTTGTTTTAATTTGAAATCTGTCTGACCAGGAGGAGGAGACCGGCCCCCACCCGCTGTCCCTCTCTGTTTCTGATTACCTTACCCCCTCCTGGTCATTGTCACCCTCATCCTCTCCACTCACCCACTCTGAGCCCAGTGACTCGGACCGCGAGGAGGACGAGGAGGAGGAAGACGACGACGATGACGACGACGATGAAGAGGAGGAAATGGAGGAGATAAGGGGTCGAATGCTTCGCCGCCGCAAGAAGCGCAAGCTGCCCGCAGTGGTCAACGCGAAGAAGAAGAGCTCGCCCACGTCCTCCAGAGGACCTGGGCGTCCCTGCTCATCCTTTTCCCACCCGACACCCGCGGCCAGATCCCAGTCCCAGCCCCCAGGCAGCACCCTGGCGCCCCCGACAACCAATATCAACAACAACATTAACATAAACATTGGCGGCTCCGGCGGAGCCGCAGTGAGCCGGCGGCAGCACTGCCTGTACTGCGGCCGCCACTATCGCTCTCTGGCACGTCACCTGGAGAAGCACCATGCCAACCAGCCAGAGGTCAGAACCGCCATGGAGCTGGCGCACCTGCACAGTTCTTCAAACGGCAGCGCACACCCGAACCCCTCATCGTCCTCCGCCTCCGCTCCTCCCGCTCATTCCTTTGCTGTCCCTCAGCCCTCGGCCTCCAACCCTGCTCCGCCCCCCCTCTTCTCCAGGGAGAAGGAACCACCGGCTACACGCTCGAGCACAGGCGCCGTCTCGTTCTCCCTCTCGCTTTCACCGCCTTCTCCGGCTCAGCCCGCTGCCACCAAGAAGGGGCCTAGCTTACCACCGCCCACCACAAAACGCCCCGCAGCCCCTCTGGTGTCACGAGTAAAGAGTCCATCGCCGCCTCCCCCATCTACTCCCAGAAGGGGTCGGAGGATGAAGAGAGAGAAGCACGAAGAGCAGCAAAAGGTGGAGGTGGAGAGCTCGAGAAGCCAAGAGGAGCTGGTTCCACCTCCTACCCCGGAGCCCGACATAGATCCAGATGAAGATCTGGATCTGAGTGGAGACGGAGAAGATGACGTGCCAGAGGAGAAGAATGGAGGGACTGTAAGGTGTGGTTGGATTATTGTCTTGTAGTCTCATTACCAGTTAGATATTTATTGGTTATGTTATTGGCTTTGTGATTTCAACTGCTATTTTAAAGGTATTTAACCCTCTCTCTATTATTTTGTTCCCATCGCACACAGACATCACATGCCTCCGCTGCTTTCTTCACTCTCCTGTTTGGTCCTCTACCTCCGCCGCCAGCAGCACTCCTCTTTCCTCACTTTAACTCGTTCTCCTCACTCTGCCGAGGCCTGGCGCCTGCTCTGCCATTCCAGCCTTTCCCTGCTCATCCTCTACAACCGCCACCGGGAATGTGAGGTGGCCAAGCTCACGATACAGGACTACCGCAACCGCACCACCCCTCAGGCCAGCTCCAGCAGCAGCTCCCCCTCTGGCATGGAAGCCCTCCTGTCCCCCTTTGAGCGCCACGTCCTCTGTAACCTCCCACGGGCTGGTGTTTTGGGCAAGCGTGGTCGCATCCAGCCGCTTATTTTCCCGCCACACTGTGAATCCTGCGTGGACTTACTCCTTCAAACCAGCCCCAATGTGGGTGTGGACCCAGAGAGCCCCTATGTCTTCTCCCGGCCCTACCATTCTCCTGCCACCCCGCTCCGGGGCACGGACCTTCTGAGAAACCTGGCACGGTCCAGCGGGGCCAGGAACCCCGGAGCGCTGACGGCGACGCGTGTGCGGCGGCAGGTGGCAATACTTACTCAACTGCTGCTACTAGAGGAGGGCGAGGGCCAGGGTGGAGCTTCCAAACGGCTGGAGGAATTCCTGGAACGAGAGTACCATGTGACGCAGAACTGCTCCACAATCCTGCGGGATCCAGCGCTGATGGGTCGTGTGGGACGCGTTGTTCTCTATGGAGAGAGAGAAGGCGTTCTTTTCCGAGGGATGAGCCTGCAGCACATCTGCCTCGAGTTGGATGGTAAGAAACATCCTGCGTTTACTTTGTTGTAGCCCATCGGCAGGCATTTCGGGCTCGACGTGTTCAATTCAGCGCAGGTTCTGCTTCTACGGGCCTTTTTTTAAGGTTGAACTCCTCGCATCTGTTTTGAATAGTATGTCGTTCATTTTAATGGAAAGCACATTAACTTTCAAGTGGAACAGTTTGTGTGTGTTGGACTCTGGTAGGAATCTCAGCCTCTTTACTTTAAAAGGGTAAATGAAAAAACAAAAACAGTGTTGAATAGCTTTGCTTAATAGAGAATTTGGTTTGATGTCCACAGTAAAGTTTGTGAATTATCCCCAGTTCACGGGGACAGTTACTGAGTTTTTCCTATTAAGAGTGTCTCTGCAACAGGAGTCTCGGTAGCAGATTTCTTACAACCTTAAAATAAACCAGAATGATCTGCATTTCTGGATACCAGCAGGGGTGTGTGGGGAAATTACCATGTTGTGTGTGTGTGTGTGTGTGAGAAAATGTTTTGTGTAATTTCTTTTTGTTTGTGTGATTTTGAAAAGCAGTGATTTCCTGGAGACTCATTGTGAGGCTGCCAGGCAACCAGTGAAAGACTCCAGGAAGTCACTGTGCCTGGTCAACAAACAGTCCGGTTGCTTCTCGTAGGGATTAAATGAACAAGATATAATGTGTTAATCAGTGAGCTGTAGGTGGATTTTCTTTAGTCTTTGCACAGAGCCAGGCTGGCTGTTTCCAGTCTTTATGCTAAGCTAAGCTGCTAGCTGTAGCTTCACATTTAGCATTCTCGTCCATCTTTCAGCAAGCAAGGTGTATTTCCCAAAATACACAACTATTCCTTTTTAGTTTCTCCTTCAAAATGTAATTTTTTCCACACTGTTGGCAGCACAACACATATTCTGTATCCTGCACCTCATATATGCATTAAGGACACATTTGTGATAATTGTTTAGTTGATGAAACCATATTTCCACGAGTCTGTTATAATGAATCTGAGGGTGTAATGGTTTAGGATGTTATTAAGAGACATTTTAATTAACAGGACTGCAGCTGATCGCTTTTCTGAAAACGTTAAGCTGTGTGTTAGTCATTCGATTTGGGTTAACTACCCTCTATCGTATCGCTGTCCTACAGTAATGTCTGGCAACTCAGCAGACTCCTTCTCAGAAGAGTCAGAGGCAGAGGAAGAAAAAGAGGAAGTCAAGGAGAAAGCTGAGGTGATGGTGAAGAAGAAAGGACCAGGGCGACCGCCACGGAAGAAGAGAGCGCCCCCTCCTTCTCCAGTCAGCCCGTCGATAGCCAATGTTCATAAGAGACGATGCATTCCACCAAAATCAGGTAATCTGCCAATATCGGCCTATGATTTCCCAAGCTTCAGTCACATCCTTACACATTTCATCCTATGCATTCTATTTATTTACCTCCCGCTCTACCTCACAGGGAAGCGTGGTGTGCTGAAGCGTCCCTGGTCAGAGGCAGAGCGTGTAGCGGTGGAGACTCACCTGAAGAGAAACCTCGTGGAGCTGAGAGTCCCGGCAAAGGCCGACTGCGAGCGCTGCCTCGAACTCTGCCCGCTGCTGGTGAGCAACCAGCGAGACTGGAGGGCCATCAAGTTTTACGTTCACAACCGCATCCAGCTGCTGAAGAAGCAGGGGAGGAGGGAAAGCGCTGCCTCGGTCTGCTAGGACAAAACGCCGACACCGCAGAGGACACATACCATAATGTATAAACCACCAGCAACCATAATGAAGAGGGAGGGTCTTGGTCATGGTGGGGTGCAGCTTCAGTGCTCAGTGTTCAGGATGCACAGTGTCTGTTGTCCACGTGTGTTTCTAAGAGGTTGGACAGGATGTACTCAAAAGTGTGAACGTGACTTCAGACACAGTGAATGCATTTTTTTTTTTTAAAGGTTATTTTTCATGTCATCTTTCCTTTAGTATGTAG
>JAVQJF010034967.1:0-17202 GCA_036023855.1 Gadopsis marmoratus | reverse complement strand
GCAGGGCTCTGTCTGATATGTTTGATATATTAGGTTGTTATTCAGTCCCAACTATATATCAAACATATTCCTACAGTGTCCCGCTCTGTCTACAGACTTGTGTGTGTGTGTGTGTGTGTGTGTGTGTGTTTAAACAGACTTGAGTATGATTGGATGTGTAATACTGACAGATAATCTTTGTGCAGAGTCTTGTTTATTCTTCTGTTGCATATAGCTCCTTATCAGCTATTGTAGTTTAAAAAGTGCTTCTTATCTGCCTGTGTGAGGCTTATGAAAGTCATCTTTTGTTTCTCTAAGTCACCAAGCGTGTCAGCATTGATGGGAAAATGATTAATCAGATGTAAATTCTTTCCATTCCAAACAAAGGCCCATATAAAAATGCGTCTACTGGAGGCACTTAAAAGCAGTGAATCAAATTAATTTTCTTTCAATTCAAAAACTCTACACTTAAATATTATTTTCATTGAGTAATATATTCAAAGTTTATTGTACTACGACTACTAGACTGAGTTAACCGGGCTCACATTTAGGATGATTTTACATTTCACTTTAAATCCTAGTGATACTGAAGGTAGTAGCCTCGCGACGGACGTCATCCTTTCTAACTGATCGGTCTCCTTCCCCCTTTAGCAAGCAGACGAGACGCTGAACTTCGAGGAGCAGATCCTGGAGGCAGCCAAGTCCATCGCTGCAGCCACCAGCGCTTTGGTCAAATCCGCCTCGGCAGCCCAGAGAGAGCTGGTGGCTCAGGGCAAAGTTGGCCTCATCCCCGCCAATGCTGTGGATGATGGACAGTGGTCCCAGGGGCTCATCTCTGCTGTAAGTGCGTAGTGAACGGTCAGTTTACACATGCTATTTGAGGCACAAAATGCCAACAACATAACAAAATTTTTCTTTCTCTGCTTTTCTCTTCCAGGCACGTATGGTGGCAGCAGCGACCAGCAACCTGTGTGAGGCGGCCAACGCCTCCGTGCAAGGCCATGCAAGTGAGGAGAAGCTCATCTCTTCCGCCAAACAGGTGGCGGCCTCCACCGCCCAGCTGCTGGTGGCCTGTAAGGTGAAGGCTGACCAGGACTCTGAGGCCATGAGGAGACTACAGGTACAGCACGGACACACTCTGAACAAGATACCGCAGTTTGGTTCAACTGCTTTAACATTTAGTTTTCATTGCATGGAGTGTTATCAGGGCTTTAAATCTAATATAATAATGTGCTCTCAGCTGTTCTCAACTGATCCCTTCCTCTAATAGATTGCTGGGAATGCAGTAAAGAAGGCATCTGATAACTTGGTGCGGGCAGCTCAGAAGGCAGCGTTTGACAAAGCAGATGACCAAAACGTGGTGGTCAAGACGAAGTTCGTGGGTGGAATAGCACAGGTAAGATTTATCGAGCAACATTAAATACTATGACAAGCTTCTGTCAATTCCAATCCTATTAAACCATCTTTACCATCTACAACAGCATGGTCATGTTGCACCTAAATACAAGGGGTGAGGAATTAGTGAATTTTGGAAAGTTGGTTCCACTTGGCTAATCTGACATGGAAACATGGGAAAACATGTGATTAAGTCGTTTGGTGGTGTTGTTGTTTTTTTTTTTTTTTTTTTTTTTTTAAGTAATTGAAGCATGGTACATTTGGTACACACACACTCTCAAGCTGGTAAATGTACACAAAGAAACGCGAACCACCAGCATTGAGAACAAACGGATTGTTAATTTGTTCATATTTACTGTAAGCATATGTGGCTTTTGAACCAAAAGTGGACTGAACGCATTAATGGAACATGTGTTAAGACAGAAAACACGCACATTCAAAGTTGCTCAATGGTTAAAATGTTAGATGCTTTGAAGCCAAATGTAATTTTTGTTTGTTTGTCTAGATCATCGCAGCCCAGGAGGAGATGCTGAGAAAGGAGAGAGAGCTGGAGGAAGCCAGGAAGAAACTGGCTCAGATCAGGCAGCAGCAGTACAAGTTCCTGCCCAGCGAACTACGAGAGGACAACAACTAGCTGTTCAAACTCGCCGTCACTGCTGCGTACGCTTGGAGCAGCGTGACGAGCACATCTGTGTTAATAGCACACTTGGAAACAGGTATGTGGCCTACAGCGACCTCAGATATGTTGTGACTGATTTGAACAAACCAGTAATGTCCACGTCTGCAGTGAACACCCATCACATGGAAAAAGATCTTCGTCAACTACTAGCAAGTCTGAAATACTACTGTGTGGAACTGACTACTTCCTGATTCGGCCGAAGAACTGCTCTTTGTCCTCATGTATAGCATAACTACTTTGACCGACGTAATCTGAACCAGAATGTGACATGCTTGGGACAAAAGGTACAGCTCATACGCTCTCATCTTTGCCCAAAAGCACCAGTTTCTTTTTTTTTTGTTTGTTATTCAACTTGCAGCTCTAGTTCATACAGTTTCAAGATGAAGAATTGATTGTATTACTGTTCACGTGACATAGCCGTCTAACTGCAGCGTCACTCAGAAAGGATTTCAGCTCGGTACTCTGACGTTGTATGAATGTTGGCCTTCGTGCTCCGATTTGGCACCTTTTTTGTTTAAATCACATGGCTTGGCTGTACTTCGGTGGTCATTAACCCTAACATGAAGGAAGGTGTGATTTTTGCATATTGGTGTTTCTTGGACCACACTGTAAATTTGAATCATGGACAGACATTTTGGGGGGACTCTTCCTTTTTAAAGTGGACGGTGGTATCTTGTCATTTTTAATGCTGATTTTGATGGGCGCTACGTGCAAAACATCTGCTTTTAAAATGCAACAAATTCTACATGTTTGTCTAAGCCCTTGAATATAGGTGTCATCGTGGCTCGAGTAGAATGTTTTCCATACAAGGAATATTTATTACTCCCGGGTATGTTTAGCGGAGAGGAGTCTTTCGGACGCAGAAATAGTCTTACTCATTTACCACCACTAGCAGAGCAGATCTGATATCTTCTGATCTGCTACAAACGGTATAAACAGAATTTGATCATGATGCAATAACACGGATGGTGCTTTAGGGGGCGGCAATGATTTCCCCTCCACCATGCAAACTGAAAGTAATAATGTAGGAGGCGATATTGTACAGAATGTGTTTAGTGTAACTAGGCAGGTTGATTGGCTACAACTTTATGCAAATTAAGAATAGCTATAAATACCTCAGACCCCTTGAATCAATTGAATACCGTGCTGCGCAGCTTCTGTGCTTTGTTTGATGGTTATTGCTCCCTGCAGATTTAATCTGGCCCCTTCCCTTGAGGATTTTCTACCCCACCGTTTAAGAGTGATTGTCGTTTTTCCAGCAATATGCAATCACGGCTAGGGATTTTCATTTGAGTCAATTCACCTCCAATTCTGTAAAAAAAACAAAAAAAGTAGCAACATGGTAATTGCAAGAAATAAAGCGTGAATGAAAATCCATTAGTGGCTGCAACGCCAATCATAGCGGCTAATCTCCTGTTTTGTGCATCAGCCTCTGACTTCTAGGGTGCTCCGTGCAACTTCACTGAATATACCACTCGCTGCAAAAGAGGAACACTTTGTTTACCGAGTTTGATTGTATAGTGTGTTTGGTTCCCTTGTCTTACTAGATTGGCTATGTTTCGGTATTAAACTACAGTTTAACCGTAAGGTCCTACGTTGTAGGTGCTGCTGCGAAAATGCATGGCTTTGTGCTTCGGATGCGTCTCTTTATCGTTTATACTGCGACAGAGTGATTCTGACCTCCACATACAGACGGTATAGCAAATGGCTGACTGGCAATCACTTTTCAATTAGTTTTTTCTTTTTAACAGTTGGGTCTGAATTCAAAGGTGTTTTCTGGCATTGTATTTTGTGTGTGGGCATGTGACGGGGGTGGGGGGGGTCCACTGCTCATCAATCAAGTCTGTAGTGTTATTTTTATTATTATTAGTGCCTTAGTCCGTAGCCCATACAGTGTCTGGTCTGCTTGAGTGACAGCTTCACCTCATCGGTCAATGGAAGGTGCTGGATAAGAAAATCTTTTGGGAATGTAGTTTAATGCACATGTGGTTTTAACACTTGTTAACAAATGGTTCCTCCAAGTGCTGAACCAACTGCATTCCCTCTTGTAAGGCCTTTTGGGGGATGATGGAGGGAACTGTCTGCCAGTCATAAAAATGTACCACAGTGCTTCTAAACTACGACGGACTGCAGATTTGGGTCTGTCAACTGCTTTATTGTAAGTTATGAAGTCACTGAAATTTCATGGATTGGCTTTTTTTTTTCTCTCTGAAAGATAAATGTGATAGGAACATTTCAATATGATGTCACCATTAAGATGTTGTGACGCATTTCAATGATGTGTAGTAATTGAAGTGTTCTGTATGTTTGTTTTTTTTTTTTGTCCTTTAACAGAAATACAATTATGAAGTTACCACAATAAAGATAAGTGATAATAACATACAATATAAAAGATATTTATCTGGCCTCAATAAAACTATTTTTTGTATTCACTGAAAATAAAGCATTTCAATGTAACTCTGTGTCGAATCTCCTTTTGTGGTCATTTCTTTCATGGAGCTACATGAGGACAGAAATATGTGTGCGTTTTACATTGGGATTTACGTTTGACATCAGATCTTCACTCTCTGCTTTATGAAAAGACATTTTTCTCAAATTTGAGACCTGCATTAGCTAGCTTTCTACCATGTTTACTAGGCGTTCACCGGCGTTGCCAGTACCACCACCTTCTTCTTGGTTTTCCAGTTGGAGCTCCTCTTGTGCTCTAAAGCTCGCCAACGTAAATTGCATGAAAGTCATTGGTCAAACGCTCATTTCTGACAGCGAAATTTCAAAAGAAACGACAACTCTGAATGTTTTACTGTGCAAAATTTGCTTCTTGGCGCGCAAGACGCAACAAACGCACAAATTTAACTATCTGCTTAGTTAAAATCTCCTGCGTAATTTCAAACTAGATATTTCACATTTAGTCCCCTCCATTTTTAAAAATTAACCAATGCTTCACCAATCTGGTTTGAAGAAAGATTCTGAAATGAGCTTGATCATTGAACAATAAAGCACATGAATTAAGCAATATTTGCTCTCTAGACATCTTCCATCCCAAACCCCAAGAGTAGGCCTTGTTAGATGAATACATCTTTATACTTACAAAATTAAAGAAAGGATCAAATATGCACGTTTTGATTTGAATTATTACATTTTGGTTGGTGCTCAAAATGTATTGAGGTTCAATGCCCAGACTTATAAGGGCCCAGTTCTGCACCACAGTTTAATTCGTGGCAATTTGGAGACTGCTTTGAAACAGCATGTAGACATTTTTATTTTGGGAAATCTAATTAAAATTGAACATTTGGCTGGATAAATAAAATAAACATCCAACTCTGTCTGCCTGTTACATCCTCACAATGTCTCATCAGCAGTACGGACGGGCTGCAGAACCACCACAGCTTCTCTGGTCTCTGCGAATAACAGAGAGGCGAGTTCTGGCAGGTGAACATGGTCTTGAATTGGGGGACAAGTTGGTATTTCTGAGTCAGCACTAAACCTGAAGCTATATTGAGTCCATGCTATGAACTGAGGCCCGTACTAAATTTGTCCAGCACTAAAATTTGAGGTGGCAAAGTCCATTACACTGGCACAGCTGCTCCCAGCACTGCTTTTAAAGCTGGAATCCTTTTTCTGACTTAAGTTAGTTCTTTGGGATACTACTGCGCACACTTTTCCAAGTGACAGATCTTAATCTCAGTGGCTCGTGAACATTTTCCAGTTCCTGTTGGATCTGATTTTAAATAAGAGGCCCTTTGACACTGACTTGGCTGGGGATGGGGATGGCAAGAACCCTGGTTAAAAGGATTGATGGCATTGAATTTAATGTGGACAAGCAGCGGATGGAAGACAGCTCATTCATTATTTATGTGCCCTAAATCTAAGAATAAAAGTCAGAAAGTGGGTATGGTTACTACTGGTTGCAACGTGCTACATAGCAACATTAGAGGCTTCATCCACTGAAGATTGTACTGGAAATAAGATTACCTGCCCTGACTTTTAGGTGCCACAGGCACAAACGGTCTCTTGATTCTTCCTTATCCGCCACTATGACCCACAGTCGCTGCTTAATTTCCCACGTTTTCTTTTCAATAAAAATTTCACAGTCACGTCAGGATGTTGGCTGTGTTACTCCACTGATGGAAAATGACACACCAATGACATACTGTAACAAGCACTGTGGCTAAACGCACTCATCACACGGCTATTTTATGACCTCGCACATGAGCTCCATGAGAACCGTTATGATGAGCTTGATTAGGTTGAATCACAGCAAGAGATAACGTTCGACTCAGACGGACTGGCTGGAGCGCCAACATTACTCCTCCTCGATACTTTTAATTATTGAGGAGGAGGAGGTGAGAAATTCCAGTCTAGACATTAACAAAGGAATCCTCACCATACTCCCTTTTCTGCCTGAGAGCAGCTCAAGCAGCAGCCTCCACACATCTTTGATGAAGCTTTCACTATTTTATCTCACCGTTGAATTCCTTTAAATATACAACATGAATTACAGTAGTCTCTTAATTACAGAAGGGATCGCAAACTATGCTGAGCTGTGAAACACCACAGAAACGAAGGCTGTGTTTAGATTTATAGGTTCCTCACAACAATAAATCAGTAATGCATATGTGACCATCAACAGACAATGGTTACCAAATGAAATCAAATTTCAAAGGTCTGATGGGAATTCTGGGAACACGGAGGGTTGTTTCAGTGATCCCATCCATCAGCATGAAATTTACTCACTGAAATGTTTTCCTTGTGAACAGAGCAACTAAACGACAGACATTTTGCACATAAAAGCTTTGCTTTACTCTGAGTAATATTCAAGGGCAGGATGTGCAACAATGAGTAGAAATGTGGTTAAAGGCCTGATATAGCCACTACTATTTGAGAAATGACACCTGTTTGAGAACATTTACTCAAGTCTAGAAATGAATGAATGAAAACGGGGTACATTTAAACTACGGTAGACTTTAGATTGTGGATTGCCAAGTTACTAGGCTAAGAATGCTTTCACACTGGCACTATCTATCCCCGACCTTTATCCCTGGGCTACAGTGCAGTGTTGTCCCCTGAAAATGGACTAAACACAGAGCTGAGGATAAGAATATGAAGTGTGAAAAGCCAATTAGTGTTAGTGTGAATAAAACTGTGATAAAAGATCATGAGGATGACCACTTGGTTTTTTCTGCAGGCAAAAATATTGTTAATGGACCTCGGAAGAGAATATAAAAATCGCACTTTAGCGACAAGTATACACACTGAGTTATGTTACAAAGGCCTCAGACTGCACTATAGAGAGCTATAGGCTGGTATTTTAGAATGATTCACAGACCTCTGAATCAAAACCCTAACCATTAATCTGAAAAAATCATTAATTGTTGGACAAGTACAATGTGGTGACAGTCATCCATCTGTCTAACCAGGGTGCTAGGGTGACATGGATTGCGCCATGAGCCTCTCTGATCTCTGTATATGACTGGCATGCCTGGCTGGCTGCTTAACAGTCCAAAAAACACATGGTGACAGCTGACTGCCTTAAAAACAGCTCCACAGGAAGGATCACCATATATATATAGAGAGAGAGAGGAGTAACAAACAAACTGAAAGAAGGAATGAACAATTTAATGCAAAAAGTAGACTTTATAAAAAAGTATCTTGAAACAAGTAAAAATTTGCAAAAAAAATTGTTTAAATGTAAATGTTTCATCTTCAGCTGTTCAAACCAGGAAGCATGTCATTTAGGCTACTTGTTTTGTTTTTTCCATTTCCGCCCCAATTCCTTTCACAAAAGAACCAAAATAGTGAACGATCTGATCTTAAAGAAAGCTAATGCCACTTTTCCAAAGTCAAGCTCAGTGAGGGTCGGTGTGGCTACGAGCTCCATGGACAAAGTCAAGCATGTGCTCTTCAAGCAAGATCCCCAAAATATGATCTCTACAAAACACAAGAAGAAAAGCAGGGACGAGGGAAGAAAGGGAGGATGCTAAAATATAAAGGCTCCTTAGAGAATGAAAATACTGTAAGCATGGGTTGTCATGCCTTATGGACAAGAAGATAGAGTTGTTAATATAGTATAACTATATATAAACTATCATTACTCAACCACCCACAGGTCCCGGCCACAGGTTGTGTGTGACAGCTGCGGCTGTGCCAGAGGCCCTGTGAACTATCATAGAGGCGTGAAGAGGGGGGCTGCTGAAATGCCAAAGCTTCTGTATCTTCCACTGTGCACGCCACGCTATCCGCTGTGGCCCACCGGAGATATAACTCTCAGTTGGACGAGCTTGATGATACACCTCTACAGAGAGCAAAGCCTATCTGATTGCTGCTCGGATGTTGAACTATGCTGCGAGGGAGCTACTGAAATGATCCCTGGAAAACAAACAAGCCATAGCCTACTGGCTAATATGACCCCCCCCCCCCGCCACAGAGAGCAAAGAACTTTCACAGGGGCTTATCCAATCAGATATCTTTGTTTTGTAGGAATGGCTCTGATGCATGGAGCGCTATTACAACTCATTCTGGTACTAATCTCTGTTGACATGTTGAAAATGGTTGTGAGTACATGATTCATGTGCCTGAAATCCTTTATTTTGGCACAGATAGATGTAAAAAGTATAAAATAATTGTAAAACAATGGTCAAATTATTCCTCATTTGCCTTTTCTCAGGTGTAGCTTTTTAAAAAAACTTATTATTTTCCTGGGTGATAATCTGGTCATGTTTGTCACAAATAAGCCCAATCTGAGGAGCTACTCTCTGAGTCTTGACACTCCCTGCCTGTCACACACAGGGTGTTAGAAAGCTGTGGGAGTGTCCTTCTGACGTCCATACCCCATGTATAGTCACAGAAGTGGTCAAATGTCTTGGAAGAGCGAATCACTGAAAAGATCCAGAAAAAAAGACAGGTCCCGCGTTGGCAGACAGCTGCAGTTGTTTCCAAAAAAGTATTGGGTGTCCTGTAACTGCACGGCCAAACTGCGTATTTGACTCACTGCAGCCGAGGAGAGCTCGCAGTCCAGCTTGGCATTCAGTGTGGTTCAGACGCTTCGGTCCTGCCATTCAGATTCTTTTGGTTTTGGTGTTGAGCGGGCACCCACGACACTAAGCAGCCATGGATGCCATCAAGAAGAAGATGCAGATGCTCAAACTTGACAAGGAGAACGCCTTGGACAGAGCTGAGCAGGCCGAGTCAGACAAGAAAGCAGCTGAGGACCGGAGCAAACAGGTCGGCATCCAGTGTGAAACCAGGTTCTTTTACGCACGGGTGCTAACGGCACAGTGCAGCCTGGCGCTGCAGGGCTCCTGCATGGTCTTCATAAGAATAAATCCAGTTTTTGGGTTATTTTGCTTCATATTTGCGTTGCATTAAGTTGGTAACAATAGGGAACATTTTACATTTACTATTTTATTCCTCTATAATGCCTAACAATAAGCATTTTCTAGTAGCCTATAATGGTATTTCTAAATGTTTAATATAGAGTTTGTGTAGCACAAATACTTTTCAGACCTTCGACATTATTTAGAGACACAACGAAGTGCTACGTACTTGGTGTTGCGATTGAGTGTCATTTTCTCTCTCTGTGTCCAAGCTTGAGGATGACCTAGTAGCACTGCAGAAGAAGCTGAAGGGAACTGAGGATGAGCTGGACAAGTACTCTGAAGCCCTGAAGGATGCCCAGGAGAAACTGGAGCTCGCTGAGAAGAAAGCCACAGATGTGAGTTTGGGCAGACGGCACCACTCAGTTGTGGAGAAGCCCCCATTATCACTGGTTTGACCTTGAACCACCCCTTGGGTCCCCGTGTGAAACTAAGATTACCAGCCCCCATACTCTAATGATTAAGTTATGCAATAATCAATTATAAGATGCCTACAGGCTTTATAGGATGAAAATGTGGATAGTTAAATTTAGCTGTTGTGCTATACTGTATATGGTAAAGCAACAGCTCACAGGCCCCACAGCCTTTTGGACAAATCTGAGGGCCAGTGTTCGGTTTCAGTTGGGCAGTTTAAAAGCACTCTTTGACCTGGTTGTTCTGATTTCACTTGATACTCTGCGGTTATGCCAAACCCCTTTTAATGACTGCATTTAATGTTACACCAATTACGTCCTAATTGAGTAAGTCACAATCAGCAACAATTACGCCAACAACATTATTATTAAGATAACATGAGATGACATAAGCTAAAGTTAACTGATTCCTTAGATGGATTTTATTGATTGGTTGACTGATTGACAGGTAAACTTACAAAGTACAACAGCAGATAAGAGTACTACTCTGCAGGCAGCAGAAATAGTTACTGCATGTGCAGCAGGACAACAAAGTGTGTGAGGTCTGATTGGTAGGACGACAGAAGGTCAGAAGGTCAAAAGCTGAGACACGTGATCAATAATAAGAACAATGAGAATATAATTTGTGCTGTGTTAATTAATTAGCTCATGAATTATGTGTACACGAGTGTAACTCATGTGTTGATGTTGCTGCAGCCTACGACTGAGTCCGTTTCTAGTGTTTGGAGCTGTGATTTTGACAGGGTCTGTTCAATTTGCCAGCAGGGGGAGGCACTCAAATCGGCTTAAAAGTATAGAAAAAGAAAAGAAAAAGAAGACATGAAATCAATTTGAAAAAAAAAAAAAACCCAGTGCAGATGAATATAAATAACAATATATATATATATATATATATATAATATTCATTTTATTAGTTGCGTGTAAAATCAGGCACTTCCGGGGTTGGTGGCACATCCCAATCCTCATCAGCGGTTGATTAAGGGCGGTGGGGGGGCAGGGATCAAACGCGCCGCATCTCCGTGTGTCTGCGTTGAGGCAGGCAGCTGAAGGGAAACTAGCTTAGCTGACACACACACACACACACAAAAACAGCAACAATGGCAGGTGGGAGCTCTCTGGAAGCTGTGAAGAAGAAAATTAAGTCGTTGCAGGAGCAGGCCGACGTGGCGGAGGACCGGGCGGCGTTACTACAGCAGGAGCTGAACCAGGAGCGGAGTGCGAGGGAGGCAGTAAGCTCGCTGCTAATTACTTAGCCTAAGGCAATTAGTGCCCCCAGACTGTCGACGGCATTAGGCGTGACGGTGGTCAGAGAGCGCGGCTGCTAGGCCCCGGACAGCCACGGTTCATGCTCCAAGTGCGGCCAGGTGTTTTGCAATGAGCCCGCTGCAGGGTGGATGGGGAGGACGCCACCCGGGGTGGATGGGGAGGACGCCACCCGGCACGCTGCCGAATAAACAAGCAGCAGCAGCGCCGCAGGTCCTCTCGGATAAAACCCTTCGCTGTGTGAGACTCCCGCAGGCACGTAGCCAGTTGCAGCACAGGGCAGCTGCTTCCCTCCCCAAAATACTCAACTGTAGCCATTTTTGTAGCTCATTTATTTATGGGAAGTGAATAACAGTGAGACAGGAATTTGCAGGTTTGACTGGAAAGCACACATTAGTCTTGCATTGTCTTAAAATGTACTGCCAACACGTGTTGGGCTTAAGATGTGGTGTTTTTTTTTTTTTAAAGAAGAGAAATGCCACCCATCCCCTCAGCCGGTGTATAAAATGTGCTTATCAGAGCCTGCATCCCTCCCTTGGGCATGTTCCTGACCCAGCCCAAGCTCATCCTGGAGCGCGTGGGATGGGCTGGACGTCGTGAACTTGCAAAGCCCAATCGAAACAAAGGGATCATACCAATAATCTTGATTCTTGGCTGTGTATGATTGTGGCGTTGTGCTCTCCCAGGCCGAGGGTGATGTAGCTTCCCTGAACAGACGCATCCAGCTGGTTGAGGAGGAGTTGGACCGTGCTCAGGAGCGTCTGGCCACAGCTCTGACCAAGCTGGAGGAGGCTGAGAAGGCTGCTGATGAGAGCGAGAGGTGGGTTCATTGCACCTATGTAACAGACCCCACTTGGTCAATACAATGCACTCAAAAGCCCCTCTGTTAGTCCTTGGTATAATACAGATAAATCACTGTTGTACTGCCATGATTTACATAGAATAATAGAATCTTGGCCAATAGTGGAAGCGGCACACCTGTCCTGTAGCGTTTTGATGCAAACGTAGATGATGTCATTTCGTACGACAAGTGCGGGTGAGGAGTGTGTGTCACGCTCTACTTCGTGTTTATTCGTACATCTCCGCTCATGCACAGTCGTCATGTACACCGTGTTTCCCACCGTAACCTGATGGACCATTGTGTCTGTAGAGTGTCCAGATTGTAATCCAACGTATGTGAAAGTCTATGTAGTCCTCTTTGACTTCCAGACCACCTTCACTAATATGAGGCATCAGTAGTTGAACCTTGTGCTTTGTGGTAAACTTTTTTCAAGCTGCGCAAGAACGGAATTTCCCAGGCCCTTGTCTGGAATTGTCTAAACATTTTGGCCTGCCGTGGTGCCTACTGTGTTCATGACTTACCCGCCATGCTATTTCCTTTCCCTCAGAGGCATGAAGGTTATTGAGAACAGGGCAATGAAGGACGAGGAGAAGATGGAGCTGCAGGAGATCCAGCTGAAGGAGGCCAAACACATCGCAGAGGAGGCTGACCGAAAATACGAGGAGGCAGGTTTCTCAGCTGTTGACCTCACTCTGAACTTTGAGCTTAGCATTTTCTACATTCATTCTCTTTTTATGCAACAGCTGACATCGATGGCCACTCTCTGTAAGATGCTCATTGCCACCAAGTTACAATTCTAAGGATTACAGTAGATACATTAAGGAATTGAATTCTGTCAGTGTATCAAACAGTTTGTATGCTCTGACTTCAGGTGGCCCGTAAGCTGGTGATCATTGAGAGTGACTTGGAACGTACAGAAGAGCGCGCTGAGCTGTCGGAGAGGTAACGGCTTCCTTCCCTTTCCCCTCCCATTTGTTCCTCCAAGTCACAACTTTTTAAATAACATGAACGACGAATTCTGTTGTAATGCTTGTTTGGTTTTTGTCTGTGGCATCTTCCTTCTTGTTCAACCAAACTGAACATCGATAGGAAGTGCTCCGAGCTCGACGAGGAGCTGAAAACCGTGCAGAACAACCTGAAGTCTCTGGAGGCCCAGGCAGAGAAGGTAGGATTCATCGCAAATAATCCACTGTATAAACCTTTTGTAATCTGTTTTAAAATGGTCTTGTGCGTTTATATTGTCTTGTATATTTGCTTGTATATTTGCCTGACTCTGGCCTTTTGTTTGCAACCACAGTACTCGCAAAAGGAGGACAAGTACGAGGAGGAGATCAAGGTTCTTACAGACAAGCTGAAGGAGGTGAGTTAACTAAAGTTGGCATAAATCTCTAGTGAGTCATTGTTGAAAGAATATAGTTCCTGTGCTTTTATTCTTTTCATAGTCATTTTGTTGAGCATCTTTGAAACTGGGAGGGGATATCTGTTGGCTCATTAGTTACCTGAATGAAGATTGCTGACTATATATATATTTTTAATTAGAAGTGATGCTCAGTATTCTTTTACAGCACCTAAGTGCTTTAAATGCCCTGTGGGGCCATGGCTGGTTATGTAAACCTCTTAATGGGAATTGCTAATGTTTTGACTGTATCCCTCCACTCAGGCTGAGACTCGTGCCGAGTTCGCTGAGAGATCAGTCGCCAAGCTTGAGAAGACCATTGATGACCTGGAGGGTATGAATCTCTTCCACTTGAATTTTAGGCATTGGAAAGGGTTGTTTTCACGTTTTTCTCAAAGTGAGGTGTGTTCGTTACAGTGCAGTGGTGATGTGCAAGCCAGTTACTACTCAACAAGCCAACGCCAAAACAATGTTAGGCTTTAGTCAGGTTTCCTCATGGCGTCTCCTTCTAATATCGCAAACAAACGCCAACTAATTTCTCAAATGAAAAAGTGCCTCTTTTGTAAACATTGCTGCAGTGTGAGTTTGTTTATTGGGTCTGCAGGGTGTTAAATAGTCCTCAGGACAAATATCTGCACCGTCAGTTTTCCACAGGGGGGGACAAAGCAGTGATCCACTGTCGCCGGTGTGATATTATTTATGTTGGCAACAACGTTTCTCACCACAATGCTGTTTGGCATTCTGGTGTAATGGCTGATCAATGCCAGCAGTCCTGAGCCGTCCTCCCAGGGTCATGAACATGTGATGCAGTTTCTCAGTGACTCCTCAGGAATCTCGCACATCAGCAGCTGTCCACTGTGCACTTCCCATTTCTGTCCTGCCTTTCTTTTTATTCTTTTCCATTTGTGTTTTTCCTTTTGACTTCTGTTCTCTGACACCATTATTTTTCTGCTTTTTCTTTTCTTATTTTATTACAAATCCTTCACTACAACATCCTAAATAATTACCACGCAATAGATGAGCTGTATGCCCAGAAACTGAAGTACAAGGCCATCAGCGAGGAGCTGGACCACGCCCTCAACGACATGACTTCCATGTAATTCACCATCTGCTCTGTGCCTTTAGATCTCACCACCCCTACCTAACTGTCACCACTGTACAATAGCTCCCTCTTGTGGCATGTTTGAGTGCAGTGATTTTCATTCAGCTGAATTATTGATGGGTAGATTCTTTTAAATCCTACTTCTCTGCTTATCTAACATTGATTTGTGTATGAATTAAGGTGTTTTTGATTAGGTTCTTAGGCTAGACTTCCCAAACCATACTAACATCATTAGCGTTAGTTACCCTTTATAATATATCGCAACACAGCTACCTTTTTTGTCATTCTCATTTTCTTTAGCTTTTCTGATTCAGTTCTGCATCCTTTTTTCCTCTTTTGGTGCTGCATGTCATTTATCTTCAATCCCCCCTTTTTATGTCTTCCTCCAACACTTCTTTTGTTCTCCTTTTTTCGCAGCTAAATTTTTACGCCCCCCCTCACCCCAGAAGCTGGTTGAGCATCATCATCTCTCTCCTGTGCAGCGCAGCCCAACTTTCTGTCTCCTGTCACTTATTTCTTTACTACTGCACACTGGGCTGTCGCTGCCACCATCCATTTGTTCGTCTCCTGTGCAAACCTCTGAGCCGTATTGCTTTCTGTAAAATAAACATTCTTCTATCTATGCCAGCCCTTCCCCCTTTCTCCTGCGACGTTTTTTCTTTTCCATTTGTCCCTTTTTTATTTTGTTTTAATTTGTTTCCTTGGGTAGCTGTTGAATAAACTCTGAAGCTCCTCCCCATTCACTGTTCCTTCTTCTGTTCGAGGACGGTTGTTTGGTATAAAGGCAGTATTGGCGGTTTTAATTAATTCTGTTTACTTGACCCAAACGAGTGTTCACAAGGATTACAACGGTTGTCCTCTGTTTTCCTTTCAGTTAGAAGAATAGGGTAAAATAACCAGCCATTTGTGCTGCTGTTTTCTGTAGCAAGATTTAAAGTTTCCAAAGCCCTAATATCTTGAGCCACACTTCAGTGGCCAAAAGGATCAACTGCATTACCAGTGACTTCAAATTTAAAGTACTGACTCAAACATCTTAACAATCGTTGGTGTCTCCATCCTTCTCTTTAAGGAAGGAAGCTCTATTGTGAGACTAGTATACCTCTTTAAAATTAATTTTGCTTTAGTGTAACAGTTTCCAGTATGATCAGCCTAGCCTTAGTCTGTGCACCAAAAGTCATTAACACTGAATCTGGATTATTTATTGGTCACATTTTTCCTGTGTATCCTCAATATCTCTGGGGGGGGGAAACATTCAGTGAAAGCTACAGTTGGTATAATGAGTAAGTTATGTTGCCATGGGTAACCATGACAGCCAAGGTAGTGATGGCTTGTGAGACCTTTTGGAAATGTGAATGAGGAATGGAGTGAGTTATTGCTTTAGTTTTTACACCAATCAGCCATAACTGTATAACTGACCACTGACGGGCAAAATGAAGAACATTATCTCGTTACAATGGCACCCGTCGGTGGGGGGGATATTAGCAAGTGAACATTTTGTCCTCCCAAGTTGAAATGGGCAAGCTTAAGGATGTGAGCAACTTTGACAAGGGCCAAACTGTGATGGCCAGACAACTTGGTCAGAGCATCTCCAACACTGCAGCTCCTGTCGGGTGTTCCCTGTCTGCAGTGGTCAGTACCTACTGAAAGTGGTCCAAAGAAGGAAAACCGGTGAACCGGCAGCAGGGTCATGGATGGCCAAGGCTCACTGAGGCGTGTGGGGAGCGAAGGCTGGCCCGTGTGGGTCAGCAGAAGAGCTACTGAAAAGGTTCTGGTGTCAGAACACAGTGCATCGCAGTTTGCTGCGTATGGGGCTGCGTAGCCGCAGACCGGTCAGGGTGCCCTGTTATATTATGGCTGATCGATGTATATGTTCATGAGGTCGTCAGTTGAATACAAACTCTCACTTGTTTTGTGATTATCTTAAAATCGGCACTAATTCTTTGTCTTCGGTACTAACCTGCTCTTCTGTCTCTTTCCCTGTTCTCTTACCTGCTTTCTGACTGTCAAGACCATCTATACAAGCAGCTTGAGAAAAACCGTCTCCTGACCAATGAACTGAGAGTAGCCTTAAACGAGGCTTAAACTGGAACGGGCTCTCGTATGCTTTCATTCTCCTGACACTAAATGTCTAATGCTGTGATAATAACTATCATAAAATAGTATAGACAACAGGGTCTGTGCCACCAAAGTTAACAAACCAAGTAATCCTTTCAACAAAGTGGAATGCTAATGTAAGATTTTTCACACTATGCATGCTCAAACTGTTTCAGATGGGAGGTCGGACAACCTCGGGTCATGAAAAATTGCAGAATGGATTTGATAAATGTTCTCAGTTATCGACGGGGCTGTAGCACATCAGTCGAGTAGAAACCTGCATGGTGCTGTAGCTCACGGGGTAAAATGCTGGTGATGATGCAAGTGGCCGGTAGCTGGACCTGCAAGGGGTTCAGAATTCCTTCTACAGCCCCGAATCCCTCTCTCTAACGTTGTAATGGCTAATTAGAAAGAAGGATATGTTTTCAACTAAAGTAACTAAGCAGTTCACCAAACTGCCCGTTATTTTGGTTTTAATGCAGAATTAACTGCATGAAAACTGTCAATTTAGTTAGTTTATTTTTATCTGTAGCATTTCAGTTGGGAGTCCAACAGTGTTTTGACCTTTTTTTTTTTTTTTTTTTTTTTTTTTGAAGGAAAAAAGCATTATTTTTTTGTGTGGGGGTTTTTAAAAAAAAAGTACAAGATATAATATTATTAAGAAGGT
>JAVQJF010034964.1:0-36298 GCA_036023855.1 Gadopsis marmoratus | reverse complement strand
AGGCAACTTGTGCATTCAGCCGTGTGGACAAAATCCAAGAAATGCAAGAATCTTGCAACAACATCAAATACGCTGAACTGCTTCAAGCGCTACATTTAGAACCAATAAGAGATTTGTTTAAAGGCCAAGGTGCATCTGAACAGGTGAGTTTTCAGTCTGTAGAGCTTCTGCTGTCCTGGTGTTAGTGGGGAACTCGTTCCTCCATCGTGGATTCAGGACCGCAGACAGTGGTGAGTTTCCTCCTGATGTTGTGGAAGATGGATCTGCAGGAGCGGGTTGTCTCAGCGGTGCTGGAGGAGGACAGTTGGCCGTCTAGTGTCATAAGCCTGGTTCCTTGTAGTCTGATTCGGGGACACCAGAGTTCTGACTGGTAACAGAGAGGCCGAGGACGTGAGACGCCTTCCCTGGACGGAAGAGCAGCTCGGTCAGAGCTTCAGGTGGTGAGCAGACATCACAGAGAGATGTCATCCAGACACCTCGTGCTGCCGCCTGGGCTTCAGACCCGGAAAACACTAAATAATCTGTGCTGTCAGAACTGTCACGTTGTACAGTCTTTAAGGAAGCTCCTGACCTCTGACCTCTGACTCCCGAATGATGTTCACAACATGAAAATAACCAGATGTGAACGTTCTCAGTCTCGGTAAAGACAAACAGGAACATGATGTGCTGCGACTTCTCATGACGTCCGAGACGCTGCAGTAACATCAGACTTCACGTACAGACATTTCCAGCTGTATCACCCTGCAAACGGCCTCATCTGTCACTGGCTTTTGAACTTTAAAGATAAGTCACCGCTTCGCTTGTGGCTGGAAACTAGAACACCGTTTCTTTTCTCACCTCTGTCGTCTTGTGGTGATGCAAATAGCCAATCGCAGCCCAGCCTGAGACAAAACACGCAGGTTTGTAGGTAAATGGCAGTTGAAGGCTGTGCGGTGTGTTTCTGCTGCACATGTCTGCATGTGCAGCATCTGCAGCTCCTGTTATCGGTTTGCTCTGTTTTGCTGCAGGCAGCAGAGAGTCAGTCTGACCAGCCTGTCACCACATGGCTCAACCACACCAACATCCAGCTGTGAAGTCGGATTGTAATCTGAGCAGCCAGCTGCAGAGGTGGCACTGTGGCGCACAGCACACAGGAAACCAGGTCAAAGTTTGAGGCGGAAACTTTGATGGAAAAGTCAAACGGTTTCCAAAACAAGTTCTGACTTTAGGTTGAACTAAGTCGGGTTTGGGTGGTAAACTAATGTGGATTAGACCACACAGCTTTAAAAACTGGTCAAATATATGAAATCATACATTAACTTGGTGTTTGTACCTGACAGTGAAACTAGTTTTCTAATCCCAGCAGGATTGATTTTACTGTCAGTGTCTATTGTTTAAAGCTGCGCTAATCACATTTTTATATTAAGACATGAAGATTGTGTGAGAAGGATGAGAATCATCCCAGCGTTTTTAGTTTTTGCATTTTTTAGCTCCTAGTTTTGGTTTTGCTGCAAACAGCAGACAGACACAGTTAGCAGCTAAAGTGCTAAAGTCCTCAGGAGATGGTGGAGACCAAAAACAGAGCTAACAGAGAGGGAACCCTGGACTTCTGCTGCAGCTGTTTGCAAACCTCTGATGATATGTTGCACTGCCCCCAAGTGGCTGAACCTGAACCCTCCTGCAAACAAACTGGTACATTTCAAAGGGTTTATCCTGACAAATATGGAGGACCACAAGTGTCATGAAGCATTTCATTGATTAATAAGTAACTGTACAATAACAATAGGCGGTATTAAATTTGTTTACAAATAGATGTATTCATCTATAAAAAATAGACTAAATAACTAAGCAATTCATTATTTGATATTTTAATGGACAATTAAAAGAGGAATTACAAATTACAAAGGAATACAAATAATTTACAAATTAAAAATTAATCCATCCATAAATAATTCAAATTAAAAAGGGATTTACAAAAACAACATAAACAGTCCATAAGTATGTCATTTAAAAATACATAAATAAATAATGGAATTTAAAAATCTTGAAATTTTGATGTTTGTTGTTTTTAGTATGTTGTGTTTTTGATGTGTTTTGTTTTTGGTGTTTGTAGTATTTGACCTTGTTGTTTGACCTTGTTGTTTGTAGTATTTGACCTTGTTGTTTGTAGTATTTGACCTTGTTGTTTGACCTTGTAGTATTTGAACACACCTTCTTCACACAGTGAAGTACCTTTGAACCTTTGAACCTCTGAACATTGAACCACCGTTTCCTTGATTCCAACCTGTGACTGAGTCACAACAGTCCTCCTCCTCCTCCTACCTTGTTGCCTCCGCCAGGATTCGAACCCACGTCGCCGGATCTCTAACCGGATCTCCAGGAGGCGTCTTTACCTCTGAACCATCTTCAGCGCTGATGGACACCAAGACAAATGAAGATCAGAGAGTTCAGCTCCTGCAGAGAACTTGACGGAGGAACCAGCTGTGAGAGCAGGTTCCTACAAAACTACAACCACATTTCAAATATATAATATATGTATTTCAGCTTCTTCTTCCAGCTGATACATTTCAGCTTCTAATTCTCGCGGTTCATGTCACAGCTGTGCAGCTTTTCAGCATTAACTCGCGTTTTCTTCAGGAAATGCAGTTTTTCTAGTTTAAAGTTTAAAAGCCGAGGTTAGCCGAGGCTAGCCGAGGTTAGCAGGACAGAAGCTAGGTTACACAGGGGGCGGGGCTTCGGCGCTGTATTTAGGACCTCGCGGGATTCTCCGCGACCTGGACTCCTGTGACGTCACGGCAGTCTGCCGCTCTCAGCAGGGAAAGAAAGATGGCGGCGGCGGAGGATGAGCGCGGGTGGCAGCAGCGGAATCACACCAACAGCGTCTTCAGAGAAGGTAACACACACCGACGGCTACAAGATGTTACCGACGCGAAAGACGGCAGCGGGGCGGGGCTACACGTGTGTGCGCTCGTTTTGTGGCCGGTGACCGCGATGAAGCGGCGCTGCGCTCCGCCGCGGCTCCTGTCGTTTCGCATCCTGCCGTGAATTAGCGCGTCCGAGCGGCCAAATATCACCGAGGACGCGCCGGTTGATCGGCGGCCGACGTGCCTGCTGTGATGTCAGGAAGCGCGTTTGTTGTTAGCGGAGCAGCTAACACAGCTGCTAGCTCGTCTTTGTTCGGCTGTTTGTAAAAGCTGTTGACCGGCGGCTCGCTGCGCTGCTTCTGACTGATTGTGTGACGGAGTCCAGCAGGACCGGTGGCGTTCAGAGCAGCACCGTGTCCGTCCGTCTGTCTGTCTGTCTGACAGGTGGACTGACCTTCGACTCCACCTGCAGCTACCTGCTGTGACTCCGATGCTAATCATTAGCACAACACAAGACTTCCGGGTGGCTCGCAGTGGGTTAGCCTCCCTCAGCTAGCTGCTAGCAGAGAGTCTTCACAGCATGTTTTTGAATGGAGTTTGGTGTGTGGAGCCTTTTGTTGTTGACACTTTGGATTCATTTAACAAGCAGGGAATCACATGATGCAGCTCAGTTCCACTCTGCACAGACATGCGTGGGAAGTAAGACCCTCTGCCTTCAGCACATGCTCAACATCTGAGAGAACCCTGGACACTGAAGGATCCGGGCCACTGCTCCTCTCAGTTAGTCCACATCGTCGCCCGACACAGTCTGCATGTGGATCTGTGTGTCACCTGGTGTGCTGTGTTCTGGCAGCAGCGCTCACACGGCCTGACCTGAATGGAGACTCTTCTTCCCGTGAGGCCGCGGGGCAGCTCTGTCACATGACTGAGTGAGCACCGTCGCGTAACCACAAGGTCGGTTTCAGTCCCAGAATCCGACACACGGCGCCGTGTTTCCAGATCTGCGGCTCACTGACGTGGAAAAGCTGCCATACAAGGAGAGCTGAAGGCTTCACCGGCCCACGGGCTCAAACTGAATCTGTGTATTTACTGTAAACTGCCAGCCAGCCCTGCTATCCCATAATAGCAGTGATTCCCCTCAGCGCTTCTGAGGAGCTTCACCAGCTGGAGGAGGTCGGAGGCAGCGGCGGGTTTATTGATCTCGTCTGCAGTCAGACTCCAGATAACGACGACCTCCTGTGTTTTAAACATGGCAGCGTTTCCACGTCCTTTCACGTAGCAGCAAAGATAAGAAGATGGGAGTGTTTCAGTAGAGCTGATCACACAATCCAGGTGTCGGTGACGCATGTGTTGCCATGACAACAGAAGCTTTTTATTAGCTGTCTTAAAGTACATGGTATAGCTGTGAAATGAAGCTCTGCTCTTGAGCAGCAGCATCCCAGCGAGTGGCGGGTTCGTCCAATCGGCTGTAGGAGTTTGAGCTTCAGGTCGGCCTGTAGTTGAACTCTAACCCACGTCTTTCCCCCCTCAGGTGGCCACGGGTTTAAGTCCAACACCTCCCCGATGAGGCACGAGGAAGACGACCTGCTGGAGGAGGAGGTGGAGGAGGTGGGCGTGGCCAGGCCGGTGCAGATTGTGGTGGCGGATGAGGAGGAGCACTCGTTCTCGCTGCAGGAGGAGGTGCTGGAGCGGCTGCTGCTGCAGGAGGAGGTGCAGGACCTCCACGTGGTCGTCGTCTCCGTGGCCGGAGCTTTCCGCAAGGGCAAGTCCTTCCTGCTGGACTTCATGCTGCGCTTCATGTACAAACAGGTACTGGTGTTCAACTGTGACGCACTCGCAGGAGTCTGGAGTTCGTTTAAAGACGCGACATGTCACTTCACGGCTACAGAAGTAGGAACGTGTCTGCCAGCAGGCACTGACTAATCTGTAAACGCTGTCTGTGTAGTCGCCATTGTCCTGCTGCAGGACCTTTAGCCGCCACAAACGGCTGTTACTTCACATTCAATAATGTCTCTGTGGGCTTCTGCCATCGCAGGCGGCTGAGATGTTGTGTAGCTCCAGATACACACACAGCCATGTGTTTCCAGGGTTAATGTGCAGTTCAGTGATCTTCTTTACACGACACCATAAAAATGACCAAAACGCTGCACGACAGTATTCGTCCTCTTGCTTGGATCTCTGCTGGCTTCCTGTCAGCTGTGGCCCTCAGACCCTGCAGCAGGAAGTAATCCAGTGTGTGTTTGAAACGGTGAGAGGGAACTGACACGACCATTGGCCATGTTTTGGTTGTTTTTTTTTTTTAAATCTACGGTAAGCACCGAGGGACATTCTGGATGCTTTCGTCAGGCTGTAAAGAGGATTTTAGTTCTGTGGCTGGAGCCCACCTTCATGCGTAGAATAATCTTATATAATAAAGGCTGTTTTTCACTGCAGCGCGGGTCACAGTCCTTTTGTCTACGGAGTCTGTCAGTTTCACGAATAATCATAAAGGCTGGACGACTTTGACGATCAATATGTTCCGTCACGTTGGTTCTTTTTTGTTGAGCCACACTGATTTATGGCAGTACTGGCTTTTTATGCAAGTTGTGCATCAACGTGTGAAGTATTGAATTTGCTGAATTACCAGCAAAACCACACGTTCCTGTTTGGAGCATTTTATCCAAAAGCAGTTTTCCAGAAGAAGTGCTGTCACGTGCGTAGTGATCCGGAGATGTAAGTGTACTCGTTGCCCACCATCTGCTCCTAGATTCAACCTCACAGGTTCCCTGCAGTGGTTCTGTTCAAGGATTCTGCAGGCTGAAGGTTCGGTTGGAACGGTTGTCCATCGGTTGTCCATCATGACTGAAGCCATCCTAGTTCCTAACACGACTACACAGAGTTGGAAATGTTTTTTATGATGGACTTGAGTCCCAGACCTGTTTCTCTGAAAGGTGGTTTTTCACCGGGTGTTGAATTTAAACTGGAATGAAATCTGAACAAAAACAGATGGAATGAAGTGAAATGAGAAGTTTTTATTTAGAACGCAGAAATCAGCCGTCGGTCTGTGGCTCGGCCAGTCAAACCGCTACAATGACCTTTGTTACCTGTCCGAGCTCTCGTCTCATAGTTTAGACTTCATGTTGAACATGTTGCCAAAAAAAGTCTCCTGAGTTAAAGGCAGAATAGAAAAGCGTCCTGTTTGCTACACCTGTCAGTCCACAACCTCATGTTCCTACAGTAAGTGATGTTCCTCACATGAAGTAAAGGCCACGCGTCATTACACTCTGGGCTCTGAGGTTCGACTCGTGACGCATTATTTAACTGGAGCAGGAACCAAGTGAAAGCCCCTCCGCCCTCCTCTTGTCTCTGTCCAGTCGGCTGGTTCCTGGGTCGGCGGCGAGGAGGAGCCTCTGACCGGCTTCACCTGGCGAGGCGGCTGTGAGCGGGAGACCACGGGCATCCTGGCCTGGAGCGAGGTGTTCGTGGTGGAGAAACCAGACGGCTGCAAGGTCTGTTCACAGGCCGACACCGAGGCTGCGTCTTCTGAACCCTTTAATTCCCGCTTTGTTCCAAGGCGGCTAGTGCGTCCGTTGGGGTTTATCCCAAGTAATGATAAGTAGTATAATCTAGTTGTAGTGCGAGCTGTTGGAATTATATGACTGTGTTGTTGTTGCAGGTTGCAGTTCTACTAATGGACACACAGGGGGCATTCGACAGCCAGTCGACCATCAAAGACTGTGCCACGCTGTTCGCCCTGAGCACCATGACCAGCTCTGTCCAGGTCGGCGGTCTGAACCGAGCGACAAACATTATTATTATTATTAGTATTCAGATATTTTAGAGTAGACCATGTGAATTAAAGGGTAGTTCCAGTATTTTTAACCTGAGCCCTATTTTTCTAATGCGTCTAAGCGACTACTTGCTGAAGGTTTTGGAGTCGGTCCAGTACGTCGCCTCTGTGGGAAATGACGCTTTTGAAAATGCTTCTTTTGCCCAACTATGACTCACGTTTCCACGACATGGTTGGAGAGAAGAGTTTGCACATAGGAGCTGCTAGCAATAATTAATATCCAGAATCACGGCTGAATATTTAGCTGATTTTCATAATGTAGACGATGAATTCGATGGCCGGCCTTTTTTTATTTCAGCCACAGTTTACGACGCTTCCTGTCCAAACTGTATGAACCAGACTCGGTGGCAAACACGAGCACAGTTTCCCACAAGTATTGTGTTGCTGCCGGCCGACGAGATCTACTGAACCGATTCCAACATTTTTGGTAACTTGCTGTTTACACCCCGAACAAACTGGCTCCAGGTTTAAAAATCCCGGAGTCTCCCTTTAAGTGTCCACAGCCTTCAGATGACAGGCATCAGGATTTGAGTCCTGTGTGTTTTGGGGTTTTAAAGTAATAGAGGGTTAGGTGTGACGGTACCAGGTGACTAACAGGTTGCTGTGTGTGTTTCAGGTGTACAACCTGTCCCAGAATGTCCAGGAAGACGACCTCCAACACCTGCAGGTCAGCATCAGCCTGCAGACAGTTTTAGGTTTTTAGAAACGCCTCGAACGAAACTGGCGGCGCAGCTTCATGTTGTTTTCCGATTTACAGCAGCGTTTCGGTTGCAGCTCATCTCTTTTAGGCGAAGTGAGGAGCTCCATATCAGGTGTTCGTATGATGTGTTCAGGGTCAGGATTAACCGCTGGACTAGACCCAGCAGGCGGCCGTATGAGGCCGAAAGCCGCTCAGACTGAAACCTCTCCTCATCTTCGGTCCCAACTGCTCATCACTGCACTTCAGAGATCACCTGTCAACAGTGAGGGCTCATGTTGGATTCTTTGAAAACATTCTGAGATTCTTGATTTTAAAGTAGGCGTTCCGGGGGGGGCATCATCTGCAAGGAGACATCAAACCTGCGTCAGGCCAAATTGCAACCGAGTTTTTCTTTTTTATTTCAAGCAAAAATGTCTTTCTGCGGCGTGAAAGGCTTTCGAGGTGGACGAGTGTTTAGCGCAGTAAATGGAAAAGCTTTCATGGACCGGATCGACGCTGGCTTCAGATGTGCACACATTAGTTCTGTACTAATTGAGCTTTATGGCTGTTGTGGCGAGGGGTTCGATTTTTACGCTGCTGGTTGTTTCCTCTCAGCTCTTCACGGAGTACGGACGCCTGGCGATGGAGGAAGTCTATGAGAAACCCTTTCAGGTACGATCCGCTCAATATGTCCACTTAATGTTCACAGAGACCCGAGTCACCAAATAACAGAGGAGAAACTCCACTCTGTATCTTAACTTTGTGCAATTATTTGTATTTGTCCCTTTTTTTTCTATGACCTTCGGTCAATAACCTGAATGTGTCCCTGTGTTCAGACTCTGATGTTCCTGATCAGAGACTGGAGTTACCCCTACGAACACCCGTATGGTCTGGAGGGAGGACGGAGCTTCCTGGAGAAGCGGCTGCAGGTTGAGTTTCTCTCGTCTGGATCAGTCACGCTGGTTGTGTCGCTGGTTGTGTCTCTGGTTGGAAGGCCTTCGGGTCTGACGGTGTTGAATGTGTCCACGTCTGTGCGTTCAGGTGAAGCAGAACCAACACGAGGAGCTGCAGAACGTCAGGAAACACATCCACTCCTGCTTCTCCAACATCGGCTGCTTCCTGCTGCCTCACCCCGGCCTGAAGGTGGCCACCAACCCTCACTTTGACGGCCGGCTCCGAGGTAACGCCACCGCGGCAACCTGGTCTGGGCTAGCCAGCGGGGCAACGTGGTCCCCGGCCCGGCTCATCAGCCAGTCTGTTTTGTGTGCGTCTCAGATATCGATGAGGAGTTTAAGAAGGAGCTGGTGAACCTGGTCCCGATGCTGCTCTCTGCAGAGAACCTGGTGGAGAAAGAGATCGGAGGAGTGAAAATCACCTGCAGAGACCTGCTGCACTACTTCAAAGTGAGCTCCTGTCTCTGGTTCACTGCGCCGCTCAGAGTAACGAGTGTTAGTTTTTAATGTCCTGGACAGAAGTCTGGAAGTTCAGTGTAGACCTGAAACGTAAAGCTGTTTGTGGTGTTGAACTGTTTAATAGCAACAACCAGACTCTCCTGCTGTCTTTTGGATGTCATGATGTTTTTCTGCCTGTAGAAGCAGAATGTAGTTTCGGACTCCTGGTTCTGTGTGTTTGCAGGCCTACATGAAGATCTACCAGGGAGAGGAGCTTCCTCACCCCAAGTCCATGCTGCAGGTCTGCTCGGCTCACACGCAATATATACTTCAGACAAATCTCACTGTGCAACAGCGCTGCCTGCTGGGCAGTTTACACCATAATATTTAATCCTAACGCCAGTACGGCAGGTGGTGACAGTCTAAGATGAACTTTTCTGTTTTTAAGCTAAACGTATGAATGTGTCTGTCGCTCGGTGGTTCAGATTTGATGCGTTGTGTTTAATGTCTGCAGGAAACGCACACTGACGCCATGTACATCAGCCTCCAGTTCTCCATGTTGACTGTATGTTTTGTCATCTGTTACCCAGGCAACAGCTGAAGCTAATAACCTTGCAGCTGTAGCAGGCGCCAAAGACTTGTACAATAAAAGCATGGAGCAGGTAACGCATCACTTCCTGTCCATCTGAGCCTGCTGTTGGAGCTGCAGGTTTTGGTTGATAAAATGATTTGTGTGTCCTGCTCGCAGGTCTGCGGCGGAGACAAACCCTACATTTCCCCGACGGAGCTGGAGCGCCGTCACGTGGAGCTGCGGCAGGCATCGGTGCGACACTTCTGCTCCGTTAAGAAGATGGGCGGAGAAGATTTCTGCCGGCGCTACCAGGAGCAGCTGGAGGCGGAGCTCGACGAGGCCTTCGCCAACTTCAGCAAGCACAACGACGGCAAGAACATCTTCTACGCCGCACGGACGCCCGCCACGCTGTTCGCCGTCATGTTCCTCATGTACGTGGTGTCCCTGGTCACGGGCTTCGTGGGCATCAACTCCGTGGCCACGCTGTGTAACCTGGTGATGGGCGCGACTCTGACGGCGCTCTGCATCTGGGCTTACACCAAATACTCCGGAGAGTTCCGCGAGGTCGGAGGAATCATCGACCAGGTGGCTGAAACGCTCTGGGAGCAGGTGAGACGTTTCACCTGTCTGTCCATCTCTGCGGCCTGTCTGCCGTCACCTTTCAGGCAGTTTAGATTTTTAAAAAACAACCTGAGCTGCAAATTCAAAATAAAAGCAAAATATCGCTCCTCTCTTCCTGCTGTGAGGTGGACGCAGACGCAGTGGATGCAAATGAAGCGCTCGTCGTGTTTTCTGTTCTGTTTCAGGACATTTTGGTTTAAAAAATGAGCCACATTGTAAAGTCTAGTGAGATGAAGATGGCATCAGGACCGTCGGCCTGTGTGACCCTGAATCATCTAAGTTTAATCCATCTGAATCTGGCATAGAGGCAGTGGATGAAAACGAAATGCAAAATCTGCTTTAAGAATGTGTTAAAGTCAGTTAGCTTGTAACATGCCGAGTCATCATCTCTGCAGCACGTCCACTTCACAGTCTTTAAGGAGGACTTTGACTGTCAGTCCAGAAGATCCCGTCTTCAACGGGGCCCTTTATCAAACCTCAAGATTTGTTTTTTAAAACTCTGCTCACTTCACTTCAACAGCACCTTTCTGTCGTCCTTCACCACCTTCTTTTCATCCTCTTCCTCTAATCCTTCCTCCTTTTCTCTCTCTTCATGCTTCCAGAGGACTCCACGGAAGGTGAGCACTGGCGAGTTAAAGATCTAATTACCTGCATAGGTTTCTTTTGTTTGGTCCAGTTGTAACATCAATCCCAAATGATCAGATCTCAATATGCAGTTTAGCGTCATACAGGATATTTTTAGACGTGGTGCTTCCATTGAACGGCCACCGATCGTTATCGGCTGATATTGAGTCTAAATAGTTTGATCGGTCGTCTGTGTGAAGGCCGATCAGATGACAAAATCATGCAGCGCTTCACCGGTTTGACAAACGATGGTCAAATAATTAAGGCTGAAAGGGCCCTTTATTAGCACTTCCAACCGAAACTCGAGTAATGGCATCTGTTAAATCTTCACCTTCTCTGGACTGAGTAACTCACACAGGTGTTTTGTGTAAATTAAGTTTTAATTTTATAAGATGTTAATGACTTTATTCTACAGGAAAGCTGTGCGTTCAGCACTACGCTGCCGGTTCATGATACCTTCTCATCTCTTAATTATACTTAATATACAATGTTAAGGATAGTTAAATTAATAAATGATGCAACATGAGCAACGTCGGCCCCAAAACCCCTGCTTGGCGCACGCTTAGTAATATTGGATTATATAGGAGTTTACGTGTCATCTGCATAGCGGCGAAGTGAATCCTGACCTCTTCCTCCTCTTCCTCCAGGTCCTCTCCAAACTGTTCGAAGTGGCTCGGAGTCGAGTCCCGTTGGGAAGCCTGATCCCAGCTCCGCGGCCCCGGCTCGCCTCAAACAACAACGTCAAGAAGAAAGACTAGCAGCACGCCCTCTCGGTCCGGTCACGTTTATTCTGCCTCGACTCGGTTTTTTAGGACTGTTCAAGACGTGTAACTGAGTTTTTGTTCTGACTGTAGATGATGGTTCCTTGAAGGACTCGCTGTAGCCCCGGACGAAGCAGTGTTATGTATTTTATTAGTTGCCAGTGGGCGGGGTTAAGGTATTTATTGGTGGGAGGGGCCATTCTATCACCGTGTCGTCCCAGGTGTGCGTTCACCTGTTGTATGGCGACGACTCCACATTGTTTATTCCCATTTATGTGAATGAAGAGCATGACCACACGGTTCCCTCCTCACGGTTCCCCTCCTCCCTCCGCTCGTCTGCGTCAGGTTGGTTTCTGTCGCTGGGCGGCGGCGCGACCAAAGTTTACAGCTTTACTCATCGAGGCTCTCGGAGCGACACCGGGTTCTTAGGACTTCAGGAACCGGTCGGTTTCGGGGGAATCTTTTAGTTTTTCACACTTTCCCAGAATCACAAACTCACGGATGTATTTGTGTGCAGGCTGAAAGTATGCTGAGCAGTTTAACACCTCCAGCTGTGAGGCGGTCGGTCCGTTAGGGATTTTTTTTTGAGGATCAACAAATAAGTACTTGCGGTTCTTTCTCCACCACGTCCCACGGGCCTCCTCTGTGAATGGAACGTCTATGCGACCAAATCACTTAATAGCAGAGTAACTGTTAGCTTAGCATTACTCTTACGTAGCGGTTTTAAGCTAGTTTTAATGCCGACGTGCATGTGGGAGCAGTTAACAGGAAGTGGCCCAGATGTTCAACCTGATTAAATGTTTATTATATTTTAAATACTGGAATTGACGAGGTAAATACAGGAACGACCGTGTCTAGTTTTACTTTGTGTGTGTGAATTTGCTAAAAATATTTTAACTTTCAAAAACGTAGTTTCACTCTGCATCTTCAAAAAACGTTAAAGGAAGACAAACTATCATGATTTCAGACGGCGTTGACGCTAATCGTGATTCCAGCTCGCACAGCTGACTGAGCTCCACGTGTTTATATATAAATGTACAGGATTCAAACAGTCGCAGATGTTCTCGCTGCAGATGGTTACTGTTCCTGACGCCTGAGTTTCTGACTCTGGGAAAGTACAACTGTAAGTGAAGTATGCACTTTCCCTCAACTTCCCCCAAACCAGCTCCCCCGTTGAAGTAGCCATCGAAATGTCGGTTGTTGACTGGCTTCCAGACAGCGTCTGTAGTAAATCTACGGTACTTCCTGCTGTAGTGCGCCATTTAGATGGTTTATTTCCAGATCACGACGTGATTATATTGATTATTTTCAGATGATCAGTAATCGGATGCTCATGACTTTCAGTGTTACCCCTTTTTGTGATTTTGGGAGCTGTTTCCGAGTACGGAGCTGGAGTCGGGACGATTAGGAACTATTTCTTGAACAAAAGCCGATCCTTCCGCCGCAGCTCCGTCTCTGTACATAACGCACGAACACCAGATTGCTGTTGATCCACCAAAATGTTGAACTATTAAGTCTTTAATTATGTCCTTAATATTATTTTTGGATGTCGGACTTCCATGTTGAACCTGGTAGTTCATGATGCTGATCCTCAGCCCTCTTCATCGGACTGCCAGCGTTTCAGAGAAGAAAGCTTTTACTTTTTCCTTCAGTCCAGCAGACACCTGTAGATAATTAACTCGAGTGTTATTCCCTCTCCGTCATTACTCCTCCTCCTCCTCCTCCATCTTGAGACGTCTGAAGGACTGAACCACCACCTGTTTTTAAAGCACCAGAAGCTGTTTAGTAAAACTAAAATAATTTCAGTTGTCTCTTCACCCGTATCATGCGACTTCTTTGTGAAGAAGATATCAGTGTTTCCATTTTAAAGCCAAAATCGGATGAGTGACAGGTTCATTCCAGACCTCGGTCCGCGGGGTCGGAGGTCATCGCCTCGTTGTTTTCACCGAATCACGTTTTCTTTAATCATTCCATCCACTTCATCACCACCGTGTGCTTTGTTTTTGTGTTTTGTACAGTGTAGTTTTTTACAGCCTCATCCACACACGGCATGTGTATGAAATATATACATATATAAATATAAATTTTCTAGACCCTTTTTGTAGCTGGAACAACAGTTTGGGTGGGAGACCAGATTCAGCTCACTGGATGTAAAGGAATGCTTTTGTGACGTGTGGATATGTCTAACAAATTTTTTTTTTATATATATTTGTAAATTTTATCTTGTGAGCACTGCGATTCCACCCCCTGTTGGCGAAGAATGTTTGTAATCTGGATTTGTTTTTGTTTTTTAAGTTTTCATTAATTTATTTTTCAGTACAATATTAAACCAAACTCCTACAACAGAGCTGTGTCTTTTTTTTAATTTGCAGAAGGATATTTTTAAACCTACAGAGGGCGCTGTTCACTGGGGTTATAGGCAAAGTTTGAATCAAAGACAGACAGGTGGTAAATAAAAATGAACGGACATCTTTTTATAAATATAATCTTAACTTGGCATGAGTGTTTTCCCTCGTAGTTTCTGATATTTTCTAATTTGTAACTTTCGTGGTGTGAATGAACGTCCACACAGACCCAACTGTTGGTTGGGTGTTTACCTATGGAGTGTTTTGGTGTTAGCATGCTAACTGTAGCGTGCATGTAACAGGAATGCCTGTTCTTCCTGTTGGTGAGAATGCTAATGATCGTATTGTGGGTAACGCTGGTGTTTTTATCACTCGTTGGCGTCGTGTAAAGGCAAGTGTAGCATGCTAACACGTTAGCCTACAGATGAAAGATCTTGACCTTGGGAAAACGACAGTTTGACCGTTTCAGGAGTGACGGGAGGAGCATCAGCTGTCCTTTGACACCATCGTCAGGAGCAGAACAGCTTTTTAACAGCTGACTTCTCAGGTGCATCAGCACACGTCAGCTCGACGGTGGCAGGTGTTGATCAACCGGTTCCTCACACTTCCACCAATGTTCACTCTTACATGTTCAGAAGCAGCTTTAACAGATGAAATAACAGTGCTGGTGTCTGGACGATCGGCTGAATCTTTCCACTGATATCCAGCTCCTGCTTCCTCTGAGCGACGGACTCGGAGACGAGCAGCTGAAGAGCCGGATGTTTCCTTCAAACAGAAGATGAAGCATCATGTTGTTGAAATAATCAAGTTCAACACATCTGATGAGCTGCTGCTGTTTGTTCCTGCAGAAAACAACAGATCCTGCAGCTTTAAGTCTCAGTGAACTTCCTGCTTATTCTCTAGTTTGGCCACAAACTGCTGAGTCAGTGTGCACTTGCTGGCCTTCCTCCTGGAGCTTTCAGCCTCAGCTCATGGTCTTTCCAGGTGACGCAGTGATCACATGACAACGTGGTTGAGACTTCTGGAGAAACGTAACTGGACGCTGAGTTAAAAATGAGTTAACCTCCTTAACATGAGCCCCTTGTTCTCTCGGCTCAGTTAAACTGGGTTGTTGTATTTACAATAACCTCTTAGGAGCCTTGTGTTGGTGTGGATTTCAGTTAAGAATCTAATATTTGATATGATTGTCTTAGGAAATGCAATTTAAAATAGTGTTTCAGTGTAAATCTGGTTTATCCGTGCTTTACTCTTTTCTTTTTCTTTTTTCTGGTTAAATTATATTGTGTTTAATATTCATATCTCTCTCCTCTGTTTCAGTTTAAATGTGTTGACCTAGAGGAAAGTTTCCAATCACTGATTATTTATTTATTCACTGAATTATTTGCAGAAAAAGTGGTGATGCTGCATGGCCTCAAACAGTTTTATCTCTTTTTATTTTGGAGGCAAATGATTTAATAAAAGTGCCTTCATCGTCACATCAGATGCATTTTAAGATGTTAAAGGGCTGAACAGAATGCAACAGAGCAGTGAAACCACCAGATGGCAGCAGAACACAAGACTAAACGTCTTTACGCAAAATGTTCCAGTAATCTAAAATCACATTTACAACGAGAATATAAGTACATGGTATACATAAAGATATACTGCCATGAAATAACAGTTTACTACTATCTGGACAGATTCAACACGTCACTTCCTCTGCGCGTCAGCACCGACAGGAAGTGACGTTACAAAACTCGGCTCAAACACGACAAAGTAAAGACAAAGTTACTTTTTAACTGTTTCCGTCGGTCAGAGTTAACCCGGAACTGCTTCGGTTTGTGCGCTCGCGGCCGTTACAATACGCGCATGCTACAAAATAAAAGACTTCCGGGTCGGTCGTCCTCCCGAGCAGCAGCTGAGGATGCTGGGATATTTTTAGGATGACGGGGAGGAGGAGCTCTGACGTCAATGTTTTTTAATTTTTTTTTTTTTTTTTAGCTCCGCAGTGCCGCTGCGTGACCCGCTAACCCGCAGGAAGCCGCAGGAAGCGGGACACTTTCTCCCTGCTCTCTCTCTCTCTGGCTCTTTGTCTCCATGCGGGACTCTCTCCCGCAGCAGCGCCGCAGACACCGGGCCTTCCTGTAGCCGCCGCCCCGGCCTCCCTCCCCCTGCGGCCGGCGGAGCCTCCCCGCTGCGGTGGCCTGGTTCCCGGGGAGAGATGCTCCTTCCGGACTGAGGAGCGCAGACAGCAGCAAGATGTCCGGCAGGACGCCTCTGACCCCGGTGAGCGAGTCCGAACAGGTCAGTCGGATCCGTCCTGATCCGGTTCCATCAGTTTGTTGTGTCAATAATATCGATGGACGTCTGTGAGTTAAATCATTTTAATTCTAAATGGAGTTTAAAGCTATTTTTTTTATTTCTAATAAAGTTAAATGATACTTTAGGCAGTTAATGATATAGATTATCATCAGTGTAGTTTATTTAATATGCAGATGTTGTTGCTGCTGCTGGACTGAGAGTCCTGCCCTGATTCAGCATCTCACCCCTGTGAGGTGGACCGGTCCACATCACCCGGCGCCTACGTTACCCACAATGCAGCTCTTCCTCTGACAGTTGTTTGTGGGATTGGGGTGTGTTATGCTAGCTAGCAGCTAATGTAGCCTGCAGCAGAGGTCTGTCAGCTGTCGTCAGCCCCGCCCACGCTGACTCAAGTGACGTCACTCGAGGACGTTCGTCAGACTTCATCAGCGCCCCCTGGAGACGCTAAAGACTTTACACTACTTTAAAACTCCCCAACACCTGGAAACACCTGCAGACACACTGAGCTTCCAGTTAGCTAACATTAGCCACAGCTACAAAGCTAACGTAGCTAACATTATCTGCAACAGTTACGGTGGTAGAGCAGGAACGGGGGAATATGTGCCGCAGGTTTGAAACCGTAGACTGGATTGTTGCTTCATGTGTCTCAGCAGAGCTGTAATCTGCAGCCGGCTCCTGCTGTCTGCCGACTATTGATTTCTCTCCCAGAATACACATTGATGTTCTTTATTCTTCCAGAAGCCACATTTAAAATCCTCAAGTATGACACGGCAGGTTTACAGATACCGAGACGGTGACCTCTGACCCTGGTCACATGCAGCCCGCCCTCATCTCCCTGCAGAGCACAGAGACTCTCCTCGTGATGAATCGCTGTGACCTCAGCTGCTCGAAGGCTTTCTCCATCGCCATGGCAACAGATAGGCTCACTACGGGATTCCCCTGGTAGGTGTGAAATCCACCTCCACCCTGCTGAAGAGACGCTGACACCGAGTCCCAGCCACAGCCTGGGGGGGGATAACGAGGAGCTATATATCTGTCTGGTGTCTTTAGAGATTTACAGTTTCAAGCTGGTTGGTAAACGACTTCTCTTTAGAAGGCGTCGTTTCACCGATGAGGTAGGTCTGTGTGGCACAGTCGCTGTCGGGACGCAGGCAACGACACGAGGCGCCTGAAACGAGCTGCTTCAGAAGTCAAAATGAAGCAGGACGATCCATCTCATCAACACCGTATGAAGACTGTGAACCCTGTGAGCTCAAACATCCGTTCACTTGGCAGCATCCAAAATAAAAACGTGTAGTTTGTCCAACACCAGAGCGTTTTGGCTGCAGGTGAAACGCACCAAAACCTAGATGCTGTTTATGATGAAATCCAGCAGCGTTTGACGAAGGGCAGCTGAAGCCCGGCGCTGCCTGCAGGGCCCACAGATCTCCTGCCAGCTGGGATTCCTGGAAATGAACCGTTGTGTACAATTTCATGCTTCAGATTTATTTCTTCTGGTTCCATTGACAGAAATCGCAGATGGCAAGACTGACAAGTTAAAATCAAGAGCTGGCAAGTAGCTCCTGCTGAGCTCGGCCTCCACCTGTCGGCCTCCAGCGGCAGGGTTTGTGTTTGAATTTGTAGCTGTCGGACGATCGTCTGCACCGTTCGCTCCTCTCAGTTCGACGACCTTTGGGTCAAAGTTCGCCCGAAACACACGAGTTCATGCGAAGGGCATCTGAACGCAAAAGTGCTTTAACGTGTTCTGAACAGCCAAACTGGAAGGTGGGTCGAGAAGCCTGCTGTCGGACAGGAGACGCCATAATCTGTCAAATGTGGATTAACGGAGCAGACAGACAGACGTCCTCGTGCTGTTGCACTCAGTTGTTCACATGAAAAGCTGAGGGAGGAGTTCATGTCAGCTGATCTGCTCTGGAAAGTTGCAGAAATTGTTTTTAGTAGTTTGTATTCATGTCATTGTGGTTTCACTTCAGCTCTCTGCTGTCGAGTCTCTTCCCTTTTCTACTGTCTCTAAATCATTTGGGTAACGGCACCAACCGTCTCTGTGGTTCCATCGGGCCTCCTGTCAGAAACCAAAGAGAACCAAAGGCCGAGCTCTCCAGCTGCTGAACCTGCGGTTCTTCACCAGGAGGAACGTTTAGACCACGAGGGAACAAAACATCTGTAAACCCTCTGCAGCGTTTCTCAGTCAAATCAGTCGGTTAACACTATTTCTTAGTGAAGTCGGTGAACTCTGACACGTGGATTTGCGCCGTCCTGACAGCTGACCGCTGAGTGGCCAGAGAGCCCAAAACAGATGAAGCTAGCGTAGCCGCGTGTCCTGGTTTACACACAGTGACGAGACTTTCCAATAAACTCTGCAAATTTACTGTCCTGTTAGCGGCCAGGCTAAGTGACAATTAGCAAGCCAGCTAGCTGGGAGAGCTTTTAGTACCTCTTGAGTAACTAACTATTCAGTGAAATGATGATCAAAATATCCCTCAGTAACAGTAACGACAACGCAGAGAGAACAGAAAGAAACTGAGATATTGTGACGGGTGCTAGCTTGTTCCCAGCTGGCTAGCCTGTTAGCAGTTAGCTCTAGCTAGTCGTGTGAGTACGTCGCTACGTCACCAAACTTCTAAGATGCACGGATGAATTTCACTGGGTTACTTTTTGGTGCGAGCGGGCCTTTAGCACCAGAACGACTGTTTCCAGATCAGCTGAGCGTCGGTGTTGAGTGTCGGCAGCGGCGGGACGTCATGGTGTAACAGTAGAGGTGTTTGTCCTCCAGGTTCAGATGCTGTCAAACAGGTTTAAATCAGCTCCGGTTCCAGTCCGCTCTGTTATTATTGTCCTGGACTGAAACTACGGTAACAGTCCCGCATGCAGAAGGAGTTAACACGAGTTAATGCTGCGTCCATTGTCCCCCATCCTGATGAAAAGGCCTCTGGTGCATGAACATGTGGTACATTAAAGGGGTTTGGGGGCTGAGAATATGTTCACGCTACCCCTGTCTTTATGCTATGCTAAGCTAATATGCCGGTTCCCATCACGTTGAACTGTTTCTGTGAGTAAACCATAAACCTTAACTCTCTTTTGGTTTGTTGGTTTGTCTTCAGTTAAGGAGACTTCGGACTAATAAGGCAGCTGGTCCAACTCTTTCTCCTCCCTCGAGACGACGTATCGATCAGCTCAGTGTGACTCTTCTAATAAATCTGCTCTGTCTGTCTCGTTCAGTCGAAGACATCAGACGGCCTCCCCGAGCCGCCGGCCCCGCCCACCAAGTCATCGAGCCGTCACAGTCTGCCGCCATGTCGCAGCTCAGTGACGTCCGCCACGCCGGACGAACAGCCGCACGTCGGCAACTACCGCCTGATGAAGACCATCGGCAAGGGCAACTTCGCCAAAGTGAAACTGGCCAGACACACGCCGACCGGCCGAGAGGTGAGAACACGACGCAGAGTTTCAACTCCTCAGCAGCTCGAATACAAGCGAGGTTCAGAAAACAGGAAGTTAGTTATTGTAGTTTGACCAACACGGCTCATACAGGCGATAAAGGTACTTGAGCTCCTCCTCCTCAGAGTCCTGAACCCACAGACCTGAAACTCATGTTGGATCATTCAGTGAGACGTCATCATCTCTGACGTCCGTCCAGAAAGAACAAAGAGGCTGAGAAGATGTTTAGAAGCTTCCTCCAGCATCACAGTAATCCTGGGATGGTTGTTTAGATGCCTTCAAGTTGATGTCAGAATACAGAAACGTAAAATAATATCCATCCCATCATGAAGTTTGGTTTCTTCCTGACTGTCGTGGTTTAAAAAAACGGTCTGTTTTGGGTAAAGTCGAGGACCGTCGCACACAGTCAGACTCGCGGCGGCTTCGTGATGAATTATTGATGCTGCTGACGTCAGCAGCTCGGAGCCGATTGGTCAGGAGATCAAACCGTGCGTGCGACACGCCTTCTGATAGGAGTCCGAGCCGTCCAATCAGCTCCTGCAGCAGTTCCTGTGTTTGAGCTGCGGTCGATTTTAATCTCATTGATCATCTTTAAAGTCTGAACAAACCTCCTGCTGACTCAGGGCTTTTAAATGATTACTCCTGTTCTTCTGTCAGTCAGACACCACGTGTTGCGTAAGATTGCACTAAAAAGTGCTTCGTGTAAAAATCTATACAAGAAAGCAACACAGATATTAAATTGTCCACAGTAAAAAAGATAAAGGAGGTAAAGGGGATCTTAGCAGCACTTTAATCTTTTTACAGAAGTGTATCTAATTTTATTGTGTTACAGGAAGTCTGTCACCGGAAACTACACAGATTAACAACATGTTCTTACAGCGGTTAATAATTTCACATCTGCATGTTCGTTTGTTTTTTGTCCACTTTCAGCCACATGTTAAAACAAAGCTCGACCTCAGGTTCTTCACATCTGGTCAGAAATAAATGATCATAAACATACGGCCAAATGTCACCAGCAGTCGTCTGCTTCACTACATGCGTTAGTTACTGAAACTAACTGGTGGAATAGTTCACATGTACGTCCTCGTGTGTCTCCATAGTGGTCAAAGTAAGGAACCGTTTGGAGGTTCAGTCGGATGGTAACAGGTGGTGGACCTCCAGATGTTGAAATAGTGAAATGCTGCAGGGATGATGGTGTATTTCTGTAGTCCAGCCCAGAAGTGGGCGTCGCCCTGGTTCCCTCCACAGGAAAGCAAAACTCTGTTGCTTCGTGACATGAAACATCTGATCTGCAGTTTAATCGGGAGCTGATGAGTTTGGCTATTTCTGACGTGTCGCCTCCTCCTGCAGGTCGCCATCAAGATCATCGACAAAACTCAGCTGAACCCCACCAGTCTGCAGAAGGTACGCTCTGACCTCTGACCTCTGACCTCTGTCTGTCGGCCCTCTGGCTTGATGCAGTTCCCTCCTGAATAAGGAGAGTAATGCATGCTGTCACGTGTGAACTCGCTAACGTACGATGCAATGCGTCTACAGCGCTGCATGTAAATGTACAAACGGCTAAAAGTACTTTAATGTGGATCACTTCTGCTGTATCGCACGTTAATATGGTCAGAAGTAGTAAAAAGTCTGCTGCTGACGTCAACAAAACAACCAAGTGGTGGCGGCAGAAAGTCCCACCTCACGTGAATGCAGCGTGAGGTCACCCTTGTGTAATCGCAGAAAACACGTCGGTCACATCTCTACATGACCTCTGCACTCGTCTCGAGCTCACGCTAGTCATGTGACCACTCGCCCTAAACGACTTCCTGTATCTGAAGAAGGAGCCATGACAGTGATGAATAAAGTCGTCAAATCGAGCTTCACTGTTTCTGTCTTCAGCTCTTCAGGGAGGTCAGCGTGATGAAGATCCTCAACCACCCAAACATCGGTGAGTCTCTTCCTCCTCTTATCTCCTTCACCTCATTTGTTGGTGATTAACGTGGAACGGAAACCGTTTGGACACCAAACAATATCCTGAGAATCTAACAGAAACGGGACAAGAGCTCACTATTTGGCAGCAGTAAAATGTTTGTGCCGCTCTGTTTCAGTGAAGCTGTTCGAGGTGATTGAGACGGAGAAAACTCTGTACCTGGTGATGGAGTACGCCAGCGGAGGTAAGACCAGCTCACCTGTCTGCTGGCATGAGCAGTGCTGTGGACATAGATGCTCACCTGTCTGTCTGTCTGTCTGTGTTCCAGGCGAAGTCTTTGACTACCTGGTTGCTCACGGACGAATGAAGGAGAAGGAGGCCAGAGCCAAGTTTCGCCAGGTGAGATCGATTTCATATCTACGACACAGTCTGATCCTCAATATCCCAGAATCCTCTGCCTCCTGGTCAGCTGTTTACTGGTGCATTCAGGGGCTCTGTCTCTTGGTGACAGTTGTCTTTACGTTTTGACCGTCTGACGTCACGAGCGCAGTAACATTCTTCTTATTCATATATGTGTCATTAGATGGTGATGATGTTCCTAATAACAGGTATTTGTAATATTTGGGAGCAGCTCAGGCTTTTCCTGGTGTTTCCCATGATGCTCCGTACAGAGGCCTGCAGTGTTTCACCTGCTGCTAGCTGCTAGCGTCCAGGGTCCATGTCAGTCCGGAGTGTTCCTCCCTAAAGGACCAGGAAGTCTCCACCATAGTTACTAATGCATTACCCCTACTGGGTTCTAATCCTTCTTCTCCTTCTTCTCCTTGTTTTTGTTCCTTCCTCTCCGTCGCTGTGTTTCTGTCAGATTGTGTCAGCAGTGGAGTACTGTCACCAGAAGAGGATCGTACACCGAGACCTCAAGGTACACACACAGAGTGAGACCGTGTTAATGAATAAAATACATTGATATCCGTCGTCTTGACGGATACTGAGCCTGTTGACTCTGTAAACACGGTACACGATGAGGTGTGATGGCTGTGAACAGACGCTGTGTGAAGGTAGAATCTGTTTAAACCCGTGTGGAGGGTTTGTCTCTACAGCACCGATCAGCAGCAGGTCAGCTGATCTGCAGTGCAGGGTTCACTGGATCCAGCTGCACGATAATTACCTGCTGCATCAAGTGTTTCTGTCCGTGTGTCTCAGGCTGAGAACCTTCTGCTGGACGCCGACATGAACATTAAAATCGCCGACTTCGGCTTCAGTAACGAGTTCACGCTGGGCAGCAAGCTGGACACGTTCTGCGGCTCTCCTCCGTACGCTGCTCCTGAACTCTTCCAGGTGAACACTCGGCTCCGCCCACCACACCTGTCGTCCACACTCGGGCAGCGTCACATTTATAATCCCTTTTTTCCATCAAAAGCACAGATGGATAAGAGATATATTCATGCTGTGCTCTGACGTATTTAAAGATGAAATAGGATAAAACCAAAATGAAGTTCTGTTTTAGTGAAAGTGCAGCACCCAGTGACGTGTGTTGTGAGGCTACGGGGCTGCTGGGTAATGTAGTTCTGTAACCCTGCAGGGGAAGAAGTACGAGGGTCCGGAGGTGGACGTCTGGAGTCTGGGAGTGATCCTGTACACGCTGGTCAGCGGCTCGCTGCCCTTCGACGGACAGAACCTCAAGGTTTGTGCAAAACAATAGAAACACCTTTCAGCAAAGTTACAATAGTACAATGGACTGCACAGCTGTTGTTTAGGTGGGGCACAGATGCTGGGTGTTCCTAATAAACTGGTGGCTACGTTGAACAACAATAGTCTTACCTGAAGGTCCACTAAAATCCAGCAGCGAGTGAGTAAAGATCATTTCTGTTGAAAGAATGACCTCAACCTCACTCAGTGTTTGTCTTACCAGAGATGCACATTTGGATTTTGCGCTTCTTTTAAGTTTCATAATTAACCTCATGTCTGTGACTTCAAAACCCCAAAATATTCCACGTACTATCACGTAAAGACACATTTGAGAAGCTTAACCAGGAGAATGTTTAGATTTTTTTTTAACTATAAAATGTTTATCGATCATCCAAATAGTTGCTGATGAATCTTCTGTCAATAGATGGACCGACTGACCTACGGGATGCTAATGGTCCTCCCGGTAGCTAGCTTGTAGCTAGCTTGTAGCTAGTACCCACGTGTCTCTCATGTAGTTTGTAAACTCTAGCTCTGTCCTCATCACATACAAACCCAGACTGTGAACGAGCTAATGTTTGTAGCCGACAAGCTAATGCTCATTTTCTGGCATTAGTGAGCTAATGTTTGTTAGCCGAAGCTAAGAAACACTGTTTAGCTCATTAGCTAGCGTGTGTGTGTGTGTGTGTGTGTAGGAGCTGAGGGAGCGTGTTCTCAGAGGAAAGTACCGGATCCCCTTCTACATGTCCACCGACTGCGAGAACCTGCTGAAGAAGCTGCTGGTCCTCAACCCGGGGAAGCGAGGCAGCCTGCAGGTGAACCCAAACGGCCTTCCACATTTAAACCTCATACGTCAAACAAAACAAAAAATAACAGTCGTGACGATTTCAACACATCTTTCCGCTGCCCATTTTTCCTGCTTCAACACATCAACTTGGAGACAAAATGTTCGCTTGCTGCCTCATATATCCCCCCGCTGACCAGATAACCAGTGTTCTTCACCTGTCAATGCTCATGTAATCATGGCTGATCGCTGGATGTGAACCAGATACCTCCCGCTCTGCGTTTCACAGCTGAATGAAAAGCTCCACTTGTTCCTGTTTCTGTTTCTCAGCAAATCATGAAGGATCGATGGATGAACGTCGGCTATGAGGACAAGGACCTGAAGTCCTACACTGAACCAGAACAAGACTTCAGCGACCTCAAACGCATTGGTGAGACGCACACAGAGTACATGTACACGCACGCACACAGAGTACATGTACACACAGAGTACACGTACACACACACAGAGTACATGTACACGCACACACAGAGTACACACCTTAATGTTTTCCACGACTGTAATGCTGCTGTGTGTCTGCTGGATGTGGAAGCCCCATAATCCTCTTTGTTGGATGATGTCACTCTACGCTCAAATTCAAACCATCATTTTGTTTAATCAACTCAATCTACGTGTTGTCACTGAATTTGGGCCAGTCAGTCATGGTCGTGCTCGCTAGCTGCACGGCTCTGTGGATGTCACTGTTGGTTGATCCAGACTGAAATATCTCAATAACAGACATATTCATGGTCCCCAGAGGATGAAATCCACACTTTGGTTATTTCTCTAGCGCCACCATGAGCCGCGTTTGTTTTTTTTTCTTTATTACTATTGGATGGATTGTGATGAAACGTGGTTCATTGTTCATGTGCCTCTTAGGATGAACTGTAATAACTTTGGTGATCCTCCGACTCTTCATCTAGCACCACCATTAGGTCAACATGTGTCCAACACTTTGGTTTATGACCAAACACCTGCAGAACTGGTGATGTTCCCATCAGCCTCAGCTGCACTGTTTACTGCTAATTAGCTAATGTTGGCATGCTAACACGCTAAACTACGATGGCAAATGTGATAAACACTATACCTGCTAATCATCAGTGCGTTAGCAGCATGTTAGCGTTTAGCTAAGCCTCACAGAACGTCTTGTTTTTGCACCACCTGTGTGCTTTCTGACCAATCAGAGCTCATGGGGACGATGGGCTTCCCTCAGGAGGAAGTGATGAAGGCGCTGGAGGGTCAGAAATACAACGAGGTGACGGCAATATACCTGCTGCTGGCGAGGAAACCTGCTGAGGTTTGTTATGTTACGTAAACTGTTGTACGTTCAGTGAAATCTTCTTCATCTCCAGAATCATTTTATATATCGGCTTCATCGCTGTGTCCAGTACGGAGAGGGATCCAGGACATGTTTAGCCTAGCTTAGCACAAAGACTTCCAGCAGGGGGAAACTGCTAGCCTAGCTCCATCAAAGGAGGAAAATTCCACCTTCCAATAACTATAAAGTCTGATTTCCCAAAATGTCCTCATCTGCCCAGTCTGTCAGTGAGTCTGTTTTCTACCCAGAATCCTCTGTTGTGACTCTCTCCACCAGTTTGAAGGCAGTGCATCTTTGTCCAGCAGTAGCCTGGTTCAAAGGTTACGACCCAGCAGTGACCTCAATGGCTCCAGTCAGTCCCCTGCCCACTCTCGCAATGTGACGGCCAATCAGAAGCAGCGGCGTTTCAGCGACCACGGTGAGTTTCTGTCCAGACTGTTTGCTCTGTTTACACTCACATATTCCTTGTAAATATTGTAATCACAAGGTCTACTTAGCTAATGTTAGAATATTGACCACAGATCTGGATGAAGTCTTTGTATGATCTCTGTCCTGTACCTCAGTGGCGCCCTCTATCCCCCCACCTGTCTCCTACACCAAGCGTGGTCATGCCAACAGCGTAGAGAGCGACAGGAAGGAAGAGCCGGCATCACCCATTGGAGCTCCAGACCGCAGGAGGTCAGCCACAGCGTCGGGGGTGAGAGGATTCAGATTCGGGTGTAAACCAGGTCTTGGTACAGCTACCAGGGTCAAACTGCATGTTAGAACTTGGCTGGATTGTCATGAAATGTCCCGATTCCCTTCCTGCTCCCCAGAGGATGAACCCTTCAGATTATAATGACCCCATGATCTTTCCTCTAGAGTCAAAGAACAGATAAATCATCAGGCGCTAACAGGACCTCTGCTGACCACGATGTCTCACACGAGCGTAAACGACGCTTACAGACGTTTCTACTTGATGGCTGTTTGTTGCAGTATCCTGTGTTACCAGGGCGATCGTCATGAAGCTGACTGTCTCTGTGTGTTGCAGAGCATAACTCGGAGGAACACGTACGTCAATGAGAGGACGAGTACCGAACGCCACTCGGCTGCTGTTTCCAACGGGAAGGACAGCAGGTGAGACGAATTCTGGGAGTTTTCATTGATCGTGTGCTGTTATTCTCCAAATCTGTTACTAAACTGTCTCTGTTTCAGTCTACCTGAGGTACCTGCAGCATCCCCCTCCCCATCGCCGGGGGCGACTGTCTCCTCCACGCGGCCCCGTCATGTCAAGTCCATGTCAGCGTCCGGACACCCCATGAAGTCCTGCCTGCCTCCCATCGACGACAGCGCAGAGTATCAGAGGTCAGCACTTCCAGCGCTTCTCCAGAAACTAGACCGTCCTGTTTATACTATGTTACTATGTTAACCTTCCCCTCCCCCCCACCCCCCAGCACCCCCCAGCATCCCCCATCATCACCTTCAGCCTTCAGCGTCACCAGCAGCAGCACCACGCCGGACCGGACTCGCTTCCCCCGTGGCTCCTCCAGCCGCTCCACCTTCCACGGAGCTCCGCTTCGAGACCGGCGTCCCGCCACCTACAATGGCCCGCCGGACTCACCCAGCCTGTCGCAGCACGCCACCACGTCGCTGGCCTCGCCCCGTCGTGGCACCTCCACCTCCCTCATTGGCAAGATCACCTCCAAGTTTGTACGCAGGTAAGAGCTCAGGAATCACAGTCACAGGAGGGAAGGAAGAAGTAGTCACCTGGCCTCTAGACGGACCAATTCGAAAACCTGAATTAGTCTGGATCCTCTCGGGTCATTTTCGATTTCCAAGAAGTGTTCTCAATGGCCGTAGATCAAAATGCCGCTGGACGCAACTTGAAAGACCTGCAACCAATCAGAACAACGAAACGTGACGTAGCGGCGAGCGAATCCTGCCAATCTACGGGAAATGAATCTTATCAACAGAAGTGCCGATTGTTCTTCTTTTAAAGAATATATACGGTCCAGTTCCTTTAATACTGATGTCATAGCGGATCCAGAACGTTCCACATCAGCGGCAGCCATCTTGGTTGTTTACGAAAATGCCTCAACGGCACTCTTCTGTAAAATCATCTTAGATAAATGACTGTGATTGGCTGGAAATCTGTCTGAATGGGGGGGGAACCAGACGCATCTGCCAGAGCCAATAAAAGCTGAGCTCGCAGACTCGTCGGTCACCTGGCCTCCACACTTAATGCAGGTTCACTTCAATTACAGGATTGTAGTATTGTTGCTGCGAATGGTGCTGACCGAAAAGTCAGTTCACCCAAATTACAAAAACACGTTTTCTCTCATTCTTTTAGCGGTTGCTATCCATGCGGACAGTTTTGGTTTTATTTGTCCTGGTTTGGAGATATCTGTCTCCACCTCAGTACGGTGGAAGACAGCGTCCCTGTTACTCTGTAGTGGACTGATCCTGGACAAATTAAATCAAAACTATCTGAATGGAGAGATAGCACAAGAGATAAGAGGTTTTTTGTGTAATTTGGGTGAACTGACCCTTTAACACAGGACACAAGACTTAAAAATGTCAGAGAGGCGTTGGATGGAAATGTAGAGTCCCCATGTTGAGATCTGCAGCTGCTTCCTGTGGCTTGAGGCCGGCTGCTCTGTTAATGCTGCTGCTTTGTTCGGCCTCCTTCCTCCAGGAGTTTGTCAGGTGAGCCCAAAGAGGAGGGGCGAGACTCCAAGCCCCGTTCCCTGCGCTTCACCTGGAGCATGAAGACCACGTCCTCCATGGAGCCGGGGGACATGATGAAGGAGATCCGGAGGGTCCTGGACGCCAACAACTGTGACTACGAGCAGCGCGAGCGCTACTCGCTGTTCTGCGTGCACGGCGACGCCCGGCAGGACAGCCTGGTCCAGTGGGAGATAGAGGTGTGCAAGCTGCCACGCCTCTCGCTCAACGGCGTACGGTTTAAAAGGATCTCTGGGACGTCCATCGCCTTCAAAAACATCGCCTCCAAAGTGGCCAACGAGCTCAGGCTGTGAGCGACTTCCAGTTATTATCAAATTCTCCTTAAACACTGCGAGGAGAACACCTCTGTTCCTCTCCTTCGCAGGACGACGCCCCGCCAAGTGACGGCGGCCATCTTGTGTTCAGCAGCATTCCTCGCTAACTGCTGTATGACTCAGAGAACATACACCTTATTATACTCAACACAGTTACTATTTAATGTCATCACTAAATGTCTGCCAGTGAAACCAAATATTAAAACGACTGACGGTGCAGATATTCAGCAGGTTGTGGTTCGTCTCTCAGTGTTGCTCCTCGCCGGCCCGAGAGGATTCATCCAGAACAAACAGCAAGGCTAACGGGGATCAGAGTGCAAGCGTAGAAATCCATCTGTCACTACCTGCTGGAGCGAGGCAATGTTGGTTTATCACTGTTTACATGCACTTAACAATTCAGATTCTTCCACGACCTTGGAAACTGAATTTTGAAACATCGTGTAAAGTGGAAACTTGCACAGGTAGATTTCTGCTGGAGAAACCCGACGAATGTTTATCTGGGTGTTTGGGGAACTAAGCAATTTGCACAGCAAAGCACCAGGACGGGAAAGTAGCTGTTTGCAGCAATGACCCAACTCTGTAATCTGGAGTTTTAGCCTCGCGTGTAAACGTTGCTTTAACCTGATTGCAAACAGTAATCTGGTTTCTGCAGTGGAAGGACACAGTCAGTGACGCATGACCTCTGCTCTTCCTGTGCAACTCTCCTGGTGCAAACCGCTAGCTGTGTGTGCAGTTACAGGCTGAAATATACGATATTCACCAAACATGTATCTGTCAGCATCAGCTTGTTGCTTTCTGATGATGCAAAACTATTTCAGTTTGCTGCCTCGTCCTCGGTTAGACCTTTTTATCTAAGCTAGCTAAAGTCAACGCTGAGAGGCGATGACGTTGGAAGTGTTTGAACTCAAGTTCATCATCCCAAGGATTTTTTTGACTTCCAAATTCACGAAAGTACCAGAGAAACTGAAGTGAAATAACAAAACAAGAAGGTCCTGGTGAATTTCAAGATCAGCACGGCGTCCGGTAGCTAGCTAGCTACAGCTAACGTCTGTTACAGTCGGCGCATTCGCTGTTCGTGGCAAATAAACAGACTGCAGTCAGATTTCTGCGTTTTGAACACGAGTTGGCAAACTAAGATGTTAGTCCGTCAGTGGCAGAAGTCTAGAGAGGGAAGAATTATAACGGGCTTAAATGAGGATTCTCTCTCGCTAATGTTAGCATAGCATCATTCTGTTCGATCTGATTCAACTGCTAAGTTTGGACGCGTTTCGTGAAGCGGTAGAAACAATATGTTTGTCCTCTCGGCTGATTTTAAATCGGTTGCCTGATGATTTAAACTTTTTATGTATTTTTTTTTTTGGCTGACGCAGCAGAAATCCACTCTGTAGTCTCGGCTCTAGTTTGGATGCCGAGTTGCACAGTTTACAGTCGAGGTGATGAGTCATGAAAAAGTGTTGAACAACCAGGTGGTGACAACATCCTCACTGTGACCTCTGACCTCCTGAAGCTGCCGCCCTTTTACTCCTCTGATGACTGATGTTAATATTATTGCAATAATAGCGGCGCTCTTGGTAACGATGTCAGTACTTAACCCTAAAGCTCCTTAAATCTTTTTACACATTAACAGCTGACAGGACAGAATGTGTTGACTTATTATTTCTGCTGAGTTATTGCTGCGTAATACGACACCTGTCCAGGTGAACATGTGCAGGTACAGTATTGATTAGTCTTGGTTTGTGTACAAAGTCTGTGTTTATTTAGTCCACACTGTCTGCATTCTTTGTTTTCCACCACTGAAAATGTTATTTTACTAATTTTTCAACGCTTTTAGCAGCGAGATGAAACCAGAGACTCAAACCTAAAGGACCAGTCTGGTGCTTTTCTATATAATTCTTCTAATAATAAACAAATCCCATGTGCATGTCTGTGTCTGACCTCCTGTCTGTGGCCCTCGGTCCCGTCTGACCTCCTGTCTGTCTTTCAGTCTGTCTGACCTCCTGTAAAGACGTAAATCTTTAAAAACACAAATATATAGTTTGATGTTTCAATCAGCTGCTCGCTGTAGTTTTGATCAAACCAACAGGAGGAAACAGTATTTGTTGGGGACTATTTTCAGCGGCGGATGAATCCACACGTGGGTCTGTAGTGAGTATTTGGGGCAGCAGGACGGCGTGTGAATGATGGTGGCGAAGGCTCACTGATGCGTCAGGCTGTGATTCGCTCACAGACGCTGTTGGCAGACACTCGCTGCTGCCTTCAGTCTGAACACGTCGACAAGCAGAGAAATATAGGAAATCACCAGACTTATCTTTTAAAGACGAACTCCAGCTGAACTAGATGCTGAATTTGCCCTTTAAGCCTGTTTATCTCTGTTTCCTGGTGTCTGTTCTGCCACCTGATGCCTTCTGAATGTTCTGCTCAGGACGTCTGATGGAGCAGCACCACTTCTATCAGAGGACAGGAGCAGTTTCTTCTTCTTCCCTTTCCATTTGAGTTTTTCTGTATATTTAGAATCCCTGGTCCTGAGGGTTCACTGTGCAATGATTCTCCATCGTTACTGAAACTCCAACACTTTGTACTGTATGTTGTAGCACTTATAACCAGGAAGGGAACAACCAGTGCAGCTCCTACGTCCTTGCCTGGCTGGGACGAGAGGCTGACGGATGTGAATGTGACGCTGCCTTCAGGTCACCTGGGAAAGACTGTAAATCTGAGCCTCTTACTTGAAAATAGCCTTCACCTCAGCTCCCAGAGGGTAACGTGTACCAGGTGACCGACTGATCCGTCGGGCTCGTCATTAACGTAAAGTAGCACAAGTCCGGTGTAGCCATGATGGATGCATTTTAAATAAAGACCACACGGATTAAAACATTCTCAGCTCGAGTCATTTTTGTGATCCCAGCTGTTAAAATGCCACCGGAGGATGGAAGTACTTCTGTTTGCTGGTAGCTTCCCTCCCCACGTGGCAACGCAGCGCTTCTTCAGCCTGGGTGTGTTTTTACTGCAGCGTCAGGTCTGTACGTCTACTGGTCCTGCGCTGAGTCTGCAGCTCGCCTCCAACATACGTCTGCTTATGGGAAATAAAACCTGCTGAGATTGTAGTCGTGGTTACATTACAACAAGAAATCCCAGGAGTCTTGGCTTTGCGGAGGGATTTAGCTTTAATGCTAAATAGTAAGTTGAGTAGTAGGTAATGTGAGTTTTGTGATTAACAGAACTGTGTTTAATTTTAATATTAATGCTAATGTTCCTGTTCAAATACTGAGCTAACAGTAAAGATGATGAGTAGGATGATGTTCTAGTTACAAAGGAACAAAATGTTATTAAAGGACAGTTCACATTCTGGTCAAGTCATTTCCTCTGTTTGATTCATTTCATGAACTGTGAAGCAACAAATTAAGTAAATTATGTGAAGATGAAGTTAAAAGTCAAAAGTACTAAAACACGCTTTTTATTTGATTTAATTTTAACATCAGTATTTGGGAAACATCACTGAAATCACGATTAATGTGCTGAATGTTCTTGTGAAAGTTTCCTTTAATTAGGACACACGTCTGATTGTTTTGTTAGTTTTTAAATGACATTATTTGACAAACCTGTTGATAAAAGTAGCATAAGATCATTTAATCACGAGTCTAATTAAACTGAAAGATCGTTTTCAATGATCTGCTCCGAGGAACTCGAGAGGCGGGATGAAGAGAAATTTTAAACCCTGAATTATTTCTTTCTAATTTAACAGGTGCTCTCTGATTGGTCAGTCCATCCGTTCTCCGGCTCACTCCAGCCAATCATCTTCCAGATCTACTTCTGTGCAGGAACGAGCTCGTCGATGTCTCGGTCGCCCTCCAGCCTCGTCTCCATGGCGATGAGCAGTTTGACCCCGTCCACCACCAGCTGGGTCAGGCCCACCTCGCTCACGCCGAAGGTCGCCGCGTTGCTCACACGGAACAACGCCGGGGATTCTGGGAAGTGAAAAGGCAGGTTTGAAACCAGAGCTGTTTCTGAGTCCTGCTGAAGGAGTCACAGCTGGACCGTAACTGCAAGGTCAAAGGTCATGATCCTGATCTGAGACAGGACATTAAGGTTTTAACAACCAGGTCAGGACACAAATACAATAACAATATTTACACTCACATCATGGATTTAATTTATGCTTACTATTTCTTACAACTTTTATTTCTTTAATAATCTATCTGCAATTTGCTTTTTAGTTGCTTTTAAACATTATTTTGAATTTTTACCATTTCTTTACAAAAAAGTGCAGTTGGGAAAAAAGTTTTATTTTTCTTAACTGCACTTTTGTTTTATGGCATTCTCATTTCCTGTATGAATGGTATCACTATATAAAGTTTATTATTATTATTAATCCGCAGCTTTGCGTTAAGTGTAGATATGTGAAATGTGTGTCACTCCCCAAAGCTCAGAGTTGGAACGTAGATCAGTTGGTAAATCGAAAGCTCAGGTCCGTCGTCACCACGACGCTCGATGCTGCACCAGTCCGTCTGTCCATCTCACACTCTATTTTACCCTCAACTGTGAACCCCGACAAACTCCATTGCTTTCCGTTTCTCCACAGAAAGCGTGGATTTATATAGATTTCTATAAATGTCCGTCAGCTGAACACAGGTTAAAAACACACCCCGACAGATCTCTGTGTCCTCGGTACCTGTTGGGTCCATGCAGATCCTCAGTCTCTTCAGGACGTCCTGCAGCCGCTTGTGTTTGGGGAGGTGTTGCAGTTTGAGGTGGACTCTGATCCTCAGACCCGTCCCCACGTCAGCCGGAGAGCTGGACACCCACCCCAGCTGCTGCTTCCAGGTGAACGGGTGTCTGAGCTCCCGGTAGAACTCCTCCAGCTGGAGACACAGAGACAGGAACAAACAGAATCAAAGCTCCTGAAGGTCAAAGGTCATTTCCACCGCCGGAACTTTGTATAACTCAGGAAGTCCTTTTCCCTTGGACGAGGAGACCTGGACGAGGAGTCCTCCTGGACGAGGAGACCTCCTGGACGAGGAGGGCATCCTCAACCACAAACAGCCCCAGAGTATGAAGTGGTCTTTAAGTAGTATTTAACTTTGCTGACTTAGGACAGAGTTTCATTTTAGGTACCAGGAAACTTTGTCCGACCCACACGGGTACCGATATCAATATGTGGAACTTTATAAAATATGATAGCAATATATCAGCTGATAGACAAACAATTTCAATAAGATCCCTTAGATTGTTTTTGCTTTGTGACCCAGATAAATACTGAGGTGACATTTTACTGTGTGCTGAGGATTCTGTCCTGCAGTTTCTTATTATTGGCCGACATAAACACAGGTACGATCTGATATCCGATTTATTGGTCAGCAGCGTGCTCCACTGGACGATGAGATTTATATCCAAAGAAACTTAAATACATTAGTGCAAATTTTTTCTTATGTTTGTCCAGATTTATTCCAGTCCGACCTGTTAAAGACTCTGGACGGGACTGTGTGCTGATTGCATGGTCAAATGTCATCTATAATTTATATGGTTTCCAGAATACGCATTGAAGATTGGAATCTGAGCAAATTTTAGAGTTTTCTAATGTTAGAAATTGATTACATTTGTTTTTCTTAACTCGCATTAGTATGAACATCTGGTGGACAGCAGCAGATGTTGAATTAAAACATACTTATAACAAGGTTTGTAATGTGGAGCCTGTAAACTAGCTCTTATTGGAGGTAAAGAGGTGCGAAGTTCATGGTCAAAAACCAACAGGTAGAAATAACAGATTCACTTTATAAAGTGTCGTTTTAATGAAAGAAAACCTTCCTGAGAATCAGACATCGCTGACCTTCTGCAGGTTGACGCTGATGCATTTAAAGGCCTTGGCGATGTTGGCGTCGTCTCGTGTGGACACCAGTCTGAGGTGGTCCTCCACGTTGACCCAGACCACCAGGCTTCCATCTTTACTCACCCTGCAACGAGGAGTCATGGGACATTAAATGTTGAACTGCAGAGTCTCATCATTGAAAAGGTTAAATCTCATCACTGTTCACGGCAGGGAACGTTTGGCATCTTGCACAGGTTACAGGTCCCGCTCTTAAAGTACGGTGGACCTGCATTACTTTCATTTATTAAAGTAAATTTGCAGCAGTTTGGGGATCAGTGCCTGCTGAAGGACAGTTTGACATGTGGACAGAAGGACCCTAGGATCAAACCTCCAACCTTACAGTTAGTGACCGAGCTGCTCCGCCACCTGAGCCCTTCAAACAAGAAGACTCATGGGAAGAGACCAGACTGACCAGACTGCCCTGGCGTCCGGCCAGTCCCGGGCCACACCGATACGGAGCTGCGAGGAAGACGGAGGCTTCAGGTTCAGTTCCGTCTGCTGCTCCCGGTTCAACTCGTCCAGTAAGAGGAGTCGACCCGGCAACTCGTCCTCGTCCAGCCGCTGCAGAGCTGAGAGCAGAGAGGAGACGCTGGTCAGCTGGTTTACTACAACTGGTTTACAGTTTTCACACCGGTATCATTTTTCAGACCGACTCATTCGTGTTGACGTGCATGAAATTCTCCGAAGAACAGCTCCAAACTGTCAGTGAAGCCTTACTGTTCTGCTGATCTTATGTGCACAGTACTTTAAGAGAAATCAGATGTTAGAGCCTGAGTCTGCCTCAACCCGCTGGTTAGGGTATATTCAGGTTGCTGAGAATCAAGTCTACAACACAGACATGCAGTACCTCTCCTGGCCAATCTGAGGAGCTGTCTGCGCTCTCCTCGGCTGCAGTGTGTCGGGAAGCAGAAGTCTTCAACGCCCCGAACCGCACTCACCTCACAGCGTACGGCGTACGACCTGTCCAAGTCATCCCCCCCCTGCACACACACACCAGGGTTTGTTAGGTCGGGCCAGTTTCATCCAGACCTCAAGCGCCGGTTAAACACAGGATGATGTTGGCCAGAAAACATCAGTCTGTTTCTCCCGTTCGACATGAATAACAGTTAATGTTTTCGAGTCTGAACACGTTTTTCTTATATGGTGTTTGTTGGTGTGTACAGTTCACGGGGGCCCACAGATGGTCTCCATGGACCCTCAGATACGGACAGAAGATCAGTTTCACAGCCGCTGAAATGGAAAGTAATTTGAGTTTAATCTGAACCTCTTGAAATACTGAGACGTGTGTCGCAGCGGAGTCAAACAGACACTTGTACATTTGGTGTGAAACCGCGCTGAGAGTTTTCTGCGGTTTATTCCTAACGATAATTACTCCATAATCAAATCCGCATCAGTAAACACGGTCTGAGCAGCTACCTTCAAGTTGTCGAAGTTGAAGTCGCTCTGTGGCGTCTGGCTGGTGATCTTGTGCTGGTGATGCGCCTCGATGACTCGGTCGAAGAAGTCGCAGAACAGGACGTAGGACTGGGCGTCGCCCGCGACACACCCCACAGATACAGGACCTGACCAATCACCTTCACACGCAAACGTTACAGACCGATGGACACATTTACAGACTGACATCCAAACCTAAGGACAATATACTGACTGTGGAGCTGCAGAAATGTAAACTAAATGGTTGCTTTACTTCCCAAAAATTAAAACAGTTAATCAGATTACAGCAGGTCCTTGAATACAGACATTAATACTCAACAACAGCTGAAGTTATTAATGTTTACATCAGTGATGTTTGTAAAAGCACATTAAAATGATCAGCTCAAAATCTTTGATAATGTATTTGAATATATCTTAAGTTTCTATTGTCCAACGATTTACTGATTGTTCCCTGAATCAGTTAATATTCATCTTTACTGTAATTCTCTCACAGCCAGCATCATGCTGACATCACGCTGACATGCTGACATCATGCTGACATCACGATGACATCATGCTGACATCACGCTGACATCACGCTGACATCATGCTGACATCACGCTGACATGCTGACATCACGCTGACATCATGCTGACATCACGCTGACATCACGCTGACATCATGCTGACATCACGTTGACATCATGCTGACATCACGTTGACATCATGCTGACATCACGCTGACATCACGCTGACATCATGCTGACATCATGCTGACATCACGCTGACATCATGCTGACATCACGTTGACATCATGCTGACATCACGTTGACATCATGCTGACATCAC
>JAVQJF010034962.1:0-16030 GCA_036023855.1 Gadopsis marmoratus | reverse complement strand
CGCTCACTCTCACACACACACACACACACACACACACACACACACACACACACACACACACACACACACACACACACACAGTCTCTCTCTTCTGTTTTACACCGGGTTTTACACTGATTTTATCTTGCGATCAATCAGCAGGCGGTCCTCCGGTTTGGCCTGTGGGGTTAACTGGGTCACGGTCCCGAACATCCTTCTTCCTCCTCCCCTTCCTCCTCACGATAAATGGCCTACAGGTTAGGTAAAAGTATGTAGCGAAAGTAGTTCGTGAAACAATCGCCAATATAAAAATCAATATTATTTTCCGGAGACCTTAATTTATGCTATTTGGAGCGAGAGCGCCCTTTGTCGGCCATGTGAGCAGCAACGTTTGCAGAAAACCTGAGGCCGTTTAGTGTTGCCACTTACAGTATATGACTAGCACACTTCTAAATGTGTTTCCTTCAGTGTTTTCTTTTTTCTTTTGCTCGCAAGCATTTCATGTTTTCTTTCTTTATATTTCGCCATCTGAAGTTAAAAATGTTTCATTTACAAAAAAAGATAGCAGGGATTTTGACTCACGCATAGACTCAGGTCATTACTGAGGACATTACTGCCATCTACTGTCCACAGGAGCAGTCAACACTCTGACCATGGAAACATTTTAACTCAATTTGAACTAGACATTATTGTTCTCAATTTTCAGTTACCAGTTTATTAGGTACACCTTGCTAAAACCAATGCAGCCTAATTCAATAGTAATAAATACCCTCTTCAGGTTAGGGAAGGTTATTGTGAGAGATTCAAAAAGCTCTCGGTTGATCGTGCTGAGGATCAACTTGATCAAGGAGAAAATGGATCTACATTGACAATGTAATACAAACTAATGCCAACCAATTCTGTGTCGTTATCTCTCCAGCAAGGCGTACTTGTACCGTCTTTGAACTGTCCCCATAAGGAGGTCTTCCTCCCAGAGATGACCTTTAACCTGCAGCTAGCAACTGGCTCACCTCACACACACTTAGAGCTGCTCAGTCTTCCTTCACAACCTTGCTTTTGTTTTCCTTATGATAATCACAATAAATATATCTGACCTCGCAGAATGCTCTTGCTGGATAGAGCGGCGCTAGCCCTTCAATCTACAATTGCTTGTCTTGTCTAAATATTAATCTGTCAGAAAATCATGAGTTATAATGCTCAGTTTTTGCTAAAACAGTTTCAGAGAGGCGATAACCCCCAGTGTGGTTTGGTTTGGAGAAGCTATACAAAACTGCAATGACTCCCAACAACCTGCTTATTTGGATATAGAACTTGGCAACTTTCTATCTTGGTGTGTTGGCTTTATCAGTGTGGCAACCCATTTGCTACCGTTTTCTCACTCAGTACAGCTACAGAGAAAACCAAACCAAACCAAACAAATAAGGGAACTAAAACATTTTATTTTATTCCAACTATAAAGTCCACCTATACAATTTTATTTCTTCTCAGTTCACTGATCTACTGTTGTCATGAAAACACTCTTCAGCATGTAATGTGAACTTCAGTCAGTTATCTCTGTGTAGACATGAACATGAAAGAAGGCAGTGATGAAAAGCGACATTTTATATTCTCTTCCTCAGATACACACATTTTAAGAATGGAGTCAAACCCAATTTGTCACTATGTGAATACTGTGCATCGTCTTCATGCACTATGGCTCTGTTGTTCAAGGTTAGTTTATGTGCCTGCTGTCAGGTCACTCAATAAAACCAATCAACCTTGAATCGTCCATTGGCTCCGTGACTCTGTCACTCCACCCTGACAGCCACCACGTTCACACAGCATTACAACAGCCAGAGGCTCACACACACACACACACACACACACACATATATAATAATGGTCCTGACATTTCCAGTTATGTCATTGTTGTCAAGCTCTGATCAGATAGATACCAGTACGTGCGGCTGGGGAGCTCCCTGTCTGATGTACTGTCCTGTCCTGTTACTCTGTACACCTCAGATTTCCAGTATAACTCTGAATCATGCCACCTGCAGAAGGTCTCTGATGACTCTGCAGTGGTGGGGTGTATTAGACATGGGCAGGAGTCTGAGTACAGGGAAATGGTGGATAATTGTGGAGTGGTGCAGCAGAAATTACCTGCTCCTAAATACCAATAAAACCAAAAAGATGGAAGTCAATTTTAGGAGGGCTAGAACTGCAACCAAGCCCATAAATATGGGTGAGGAGGTTGGTACTGTCGAGCACTACAAGTACTTGGGTGTCCACTTAAACAGCAGACTGGACTGGAGAACCAACACTGACACTGTCTACAAGGGGATGAGTAGACTATTTTCTGAGGAAGCTCCAATCTTTCAATGTATGCAACAAGATGCTGGAGATCTTCTACCAGTCTGTGGTCACAAGTGCCATCTTTTGTGCTGTGGTCAGCTGAGGGAGCAGCATCAGTGCCAGAGATGCCAGCAGGCTCAATAACTCATTCACAAGGCTGGAGCTATTATTGGACAAAACCTGGACTGCTCTCCATCGTGGAGTATCCATCCCATCCCCTCCATGACACACTACAAAGACAGCAGAGCTTGTTTTCCAACAGACTCATTCAGCTCCGCTGTCGCAAAGAACAATTTAGGAAATCATTCCTACCCTCCACCATATCTCTGTACAACAGCTCACCTCTGTGACAGGTGGACATACTGTTGCACTATCATCTGTACATACTATTTATATCATACTTGTATATATTTTTTGCCATTTTTGCATGGTTGCTCTTATCATGTTTTCTTTTTTAACCTTTATTTCCTCTTATTACTATTATTTTAGACTTGTTCTGTAGATCTACAATTCTGCATTTTAATATTTTATTTTTTCTGGAGATCTGCAACTGTGATTTAATTTATGGTTATTCTTAATGTATTGTTAGATTGTGCTGCTGCTGCTGCTGCAACAAAACAATTTCACCCACGGGATCAATAAAGTACATCTATTCAATTCAATTAAGTTTTATTTATATAGCGCTATATCATAACAGAGTTATCTATCTACCTATCTATATTATGTAATCTGATTTATGTGTTTAATGTGGACCTAATCTATACTACACTCATTGTCTTTAAGTGGCTCTTAATTTGAAAATATTTTTAAAATGTTATTTCAGTATGACAACATTTTCTCAACTCCAAACACAATACAAACACATTAAATTAGATTTAGAAGGATTTACCAAACACTTTAATTTTCCAAGAGATTTGTTCAAGCAGACATTTCACAAAGAAACACTGTGGAATGAATCAATAAATAACAAATACAAATAAATGAAAAAGGTACAGGGAAATGGAAATAAAATCCATTAGAAAACTAATAACATCACACAGACCAACAGCATCTTAGAAAACACAGCAGCTGACCAGACAGCTAGGTAAGTACAGAGCCAGAGATAGACCTACAAACTATGGCCACTAAGGTTTCAGTGGCGGCCATGATGGCTCCACAGTCCTGTTTCATGGTGGTTGTAATGGGAATACACAGAGTATTCAGAAGATTGTCTCATTGGTAAATTTAACTGCTGACAACTGGGACAACAATCTTTTTTTGTTTGTATTCCTAAAAGCTAGCTCTGTTAAATGCTGGCTTATTTCTTTATCATCTGCAATAGTACATGCTCATGTGTTTGCATGGAGCCTACAATCATTCAGCAGTACATTCTGCTGTCCAGAATATACTGCTATAAAAATATATAAACACCCAATATAATCTATGCTAAATTATTAGCGGGAAGACTAAGCCACTCCTACATGCACTATGTTGCTCAATATTGTGTGTATGAGGTGGAGCAATGGGGCCAACGAATTACCAAGATTTTTATTTATTATTTAGTGGTGATTTTAATTGTGTTCTTTACACTTGACAGCTAACAGGACAATCCAACAAAACCTTAAAGTGGTCATTTGTGATTACAATCATCAATTGACCTTTTAACATGTTGGCACCCTTGCTATGGTGACATAACAAAGGAATCAAGTCAAGTCTATTTTCAGCCAACACAAGTTTGTTCTGTAGAAGCACACTGTGACTCCATGACACTGACTTGGGACAGACAGTAGATAGGTAGAGTGTACTGTAGTTTAATACAGCATACACCACATTTGCATCAAACTGAAGTCCCATTTTTAAAAATCCTTTTAAACTTCTCATCTTTAAGCAAATTTGAATTGAGAGAGGAATAAATGTTTTTAAATTTTTGATTTAACAGTGATGCTCAGTTAAAATCAATTCTGTTTCACTTTGGGGTTTCCCTTCTAAGCATTTGTGTGTTTTTGCTATATATTAAGGTGAGGTTATAGACCAAGTCGCATAAATAAAAACTTTTAACACCTCCACTGTTTTAGGTTCATATATGATATCAAATCAGGAGTTGTCTGTCTATGTTTTTAGAGGGTGTTCAGGTCCTTGAATATTTAATATATTTAATGGGCTTTCATGTTACCGAACAAATGTACATAAACATGTCAACTTTCTGTTTAACATCAAAAGATCAAAGTCTCCTATGAAGCTGCAGTGAAGATGTATGGGGGTTGTAGACTCCTACTGTATAGAGCAGCTCTGTCCGTTGGCATCTTTGGAGCGTAGACACAGTTTAGGTTTGTAGTTTTCCAGGTAAAGCAGCTGCTTGGAGTTGAATGCTCCACGGCGCTTCCTGACAACATGAAAGAGACATTATGTTCAAAACAAGAAACAATTTAAAAAGGATTGATCGGGGAGTTACAGGGGTGGTACTGAATATGGTACTTGAAAAGACGAAGCAGTTGTTGTTACAACCAAGTCACATAGAGAACAGCAGAATCAGCGTTTTGTACTCACAATCTTATGAAGTGAACAGCATCTTCATATTCCATCCCACACTCAATTAGAGCCAGCGCCACCAACACAGGAGCTCTGAGGACAAACAACAAAAAAAAGAACTGTACAACCATCTATTTTAATTGTTGGGTCTCTACATATAGAGTTGGCTTGGAGTTGCTCTATATTAACAAGTGTTTATATTAACAATATAAATAAAATTGAATTGAATTGAATTGAATTATTTAGGCAACAGTCCTGTATGAGCACTCTAGCTTTCCTCTTTATCAAATTAATGCCAAATTTTACTTTGGGCCCCTGTGGCAATTAATCAGATAACCCTTTTCCAAAAACATGGAACAGGTCCCGGGACGTTCCAGTCTTGCTACTACGGTTCACTTTCTTTGTACATTGTGCAATGCCCTCCGTTGATGACATATCCTTGATTACAATGGAGCCACTCAACACTGGTCAAAACGCAGGCTGGTTTGCATGGTTCCAAGAATCCTGAACGGAACCAGTTTAAAAACCAGACCTAATTTTGTGGAAAGACGACAAAAGTGGCACGGTAGGCTGGTATTAGGCCGTTCTGAAAATCTAGTGCCACAGAGATTAACACTTACTAACAGACTTTGTGCATATCAGCATCTGAGAAAAAAAAAAAGAAAGAAAAAAATCTCGACAAAACTGAATGTACATTTATCTTCACAAGCCGTTCATATATGTATATGATAAATGCAGTATGTTATCCTGTGTCAAGTGCGTACTAACCGTCCTAGTCCAGCAACACAGTGCACAGCAACACAGCTGCCAGGCTCCTCTCTAAACTTTGTCTGCAGCAGACTCAGCCAATCGTCAACCACCTGGTCTGGGGGGGCAGAACCATCATCAAATGGCCAATCCTTTAAGGGAAATTGAGTCGTTATTTGATCTGATCAATTTATTGCAACGTGTCCTCAGATGCAAACATTTTTTTCTCATGGATATGCTTAGACTGATGTCCAGAGTCTAACTTTAAGAAGGTCCTGTACCACAAAAATATATTAAAATCACTTCCTGGATCCAGATTGTTCCACGAAGTGTCTATAGCAGTCATACTCAAAATACAGCCCATGGGCCAAATTTGGCCCGTGACAGGGTGCCAGGTAGCCCACCCACCATTTTTGAATTCACAATATTTAAAATAAGTAATTCACACAGGGCAGTTTTTATGTTTAAAAAACATACCTTTTCCATTTTCCACGCTGTAAGTCAAACAGCTATGGAGGCATTTAGTTATCTGGCTGAACATTCATGACTGACCGACTGACCAGTAGATGAATTTGATGATTAAGTACATTACACTTTTGGATTTAGGATTAGCATTCTTTGAGATGTCTTTGTTAGTAAGTAGCTGAGTAGGCTTAATCTACAGTATGTCACTTACCAGGACTTGTACACCTTCTTGTTCCACTGGTGTTTTGTCATATGTAGCAGTACACACTCTCACCAGGGTGTTTACTCCATATGCTTTTAGGTCCTACACATCAAAACACATTTTTTAAACATAACATGTCATTGCTTCCTCTAGAAATAAATTAATATACTGTATATATAAAGAATGTAAATGGATTCTTCAAATGTGTGCTACCTCTATAAAGCGCCCCAGTTGTGCGTTGGTGGGGTTGTGCGTAATGAGAAATCTCAGACAGTCATAAGAGATCTCCACTGGAGCCGGTCGATTCATTTTTAGACCCACAAAGGTTTGTTAATAAAGAAAAAAGATCAGAAAACTACTGTTCTGAATAGATGAACAGAAGAATGGATGAACTGACAGGATCGTCAAAGGAACCAAAATGAAAGTCTTCCAACTGTTTTGTACAATTTTTGTACAGAAAAAATGATTGTAAAAGAAGAACTGCTTCAGAACTGAAAATGAAAAAGCACTTTACAATCAACGTCACTAACAACTGCTTAATGGAAAAAGATTGTAAATATTCTATTCCTTTGATGAAAAAAGTATTCTGAATAAAAACTAAAAAGACAAATCACATTTATAGGGAAATTAATACGGAAAAAGAAAATCTAAACTTTTCTTGGCAATGAAGGAAAACTTAAAATTGGCTTGGTTAAAAACAAAAATTGAAATTTAGTAGAGTGGATCAAAGAGACTGGCAAAGAGACACCCAAAGTCCAGAAGAAAAGCAAAACTGAAGACAGAAAAAAATATCTGTCCTTACTTTCATTCAAATCCTGTTAGCCCATTCAGAGAAGGCTTCTGAGAATTGGAGAAGAAAAACAGAGAGGCAAGAGAGGAGAAGAACTGTGAGGAAACTCCCCAGGATAAAACCTTAGGCTGCCCTACTCCTCAGGACAGGTGACAGGCTGAAGGTTGGCTTGTCTTCATATAGTTCAACAGGATGGCAGTAAGGACCTATGAGGAAATGGAGACGGCCATTCATTTTTACACTGCTTTAAGCAAGCCTAACTAAAAGTACCCTTCCATACTGGTTTTTGCTTGTTACTTTATTATGAATGTGATCTTTTTGTCAACTGACTGACCCATTCTCAATGTTTTACATGCAATTTTTATTAATGTTAACATCAGTACCATTGCTGCTACTATTGCTTTACATCTATCTGTATGTGGAACTGTACAGTGCTACTGTGTGTTCTCTTCCTTCCTGCTCTCTCTCTCTCTCAACCCAACCGGTTGAGGCAGATGACCGCCCACCCAGAGCCTGGCTCTGCTGGAGGTTTCTGCCTTTTAAAGGGAGTTTTTCCTTGCCACTGTTGCATAATGCTTTCTCGTGGTGGGAATTGTCGGGAGTCTCTGTACATAGAGTCGGTCTAGACCTGCTCTATATGAACAAGTGCTATGAGATAACTTTGTTATGATATGGCACTATATAAATAAAACTGAATTGAATAGTATGAATGAGATGTTTTATTTGATAACCAAGTCTGCATGGTCTGCTCTCTTAAACTTGTTCCTGTCTTTTTACAGGCCAGCACTGGGTGACGTAAATGACTATTTTATATGGACATGTGCTTAAATCTGTATTTATATCACAACTGATTCAGTATACATCTACTCTCTGCTATTTCTGGACTGTAACTCAATCTTGTTGTTTCTATTTTCTCCTGAATAAAAGACACCAGCGTACTTTATACTACACACCTGTGTGCGTGAATGGCAGTGTTTGCGCCTAGCTGGTGTCTCCTCTTCACTTGTCCACAATAAGCAGCAGGTGCTGGGCTTGGCAAAACTCCCCTCCAAGCCTCGCTAACGCCATACATGTGCAACCTGAGAGAGACAGAGTGATACATGTGCATGTACTAATACGCAGAGTATTAGGAGGTGGGACTGTGCTGCAGTGACTCGTTCTACTATACTCACTTTGATGAGAGTTGATGAGATAGTTCATTGAGCGGACACAGGAAAATGTGACGGCTCTGGGATGTAGACACACCATTGATGATGATGCTACTATTCTGGGTCCTGGGTGATAACGGCCCGCTAGCTTGCTGTTAACCTGCTGCGTAGAGGAAAACGTGTTAACTCAGCTAACGTTACCTGACTTTAATAGATCCCTGCATTAAAGTCGTAAAGACGTAATTAAGAGAAAATTACGTCAACCTTCCCTTCCAAACGTGACGTTGCTATCCCGTGTAGATAATGGGTAACTTGAGTCAGCCTGAGTAAAATGATCCACCAAGCAAATTATATCTCTGCATAACGGAACAACATAAGCTATTCTGAGTTGCCTGATTTTACAGTTTGGCGTGACATTGTGTCAACGAGAAAATAACATAACGTCTCAAAGCTGCGGTGGTCGGTTAGCTAAACTGTAACGATATCAATAGCCAGAGATTTGAGTTTGGACATGCAAGTTGCCGACAGTAATTAATTAACGTTAACAGTTAACGGCAACGTTACAGTACAACGGACAAATTGTTAGAAGCTCAACATTTAGCTAGGTTGTCTTATCATTTTAAGTCTGTATAGCAGTAACGTTATCTATGTTGCTGCTTGGCTGTTAACGTTAGCTAAATAACTAAATAAAACAAAGGTTATAACATATCCAGTTTAAAACAAAGTGTTGGCACATATTAGACAACCTCTACCTACCTCATAAGACTAATCAACAACGCCATCTGTCATTATAGGGTCCACTGCCAGCCAGGTCATGTAAAAACAGGTCAACAACCATGATCCCAGAATAAAAAGCAAGCTAACACTTGCACGCTAAAGCATTCGTGGGTTTTCAATAACAGCCAAATGACAGCGAGTTAACACAGGTACAAATAGAGTAGTTGTAGAACAGATGCTACATCGGCGTTAAACACACACACATAACTGATGTAGCTACTTACAAAACGCAGTAGTTCCCCGAAAAACCCACACTTCTAATGACAGACAAGGAGACATGTTGAACAGAAATGTCGAGTTAACAGCTATAACTTCAACACTTCAACTTCCGGCTGCAACCTTTTACCAATATAACTGATACACATTGCATTGTTTAACACGACCGTTTTAATTTGTAGAGAAACTCCCTATACTTCCGGTATTTTGCTAAGTGTCTCCTGTAAGTTTGACTGTGACTATTACCCCCATATTTGACGGAAAAAAGCACTAATGCTGGCTAATCCTTAATAATATGTTTATATTTAAACCTAAATGTTAAATTTAAATTTAAATGCTATATCTAAATCTGATTATTAAATGTTAAATCTAAATGTTATATCTAAATCTAAATGTGTCACCGAATGTAAAGCCCAAACAGCGCGCTAAGCCCCGCCCACAATGGCAAGTGTGCGTATGTTAGCTCGATCACTCGCTACATCAAAGAGCGTTGCCGCCGTATTTGACGTATAAAATGTGGGCTCGTTTCGGGTCTCCACACCAGTGGTGCCCACAAGCTTTATAACCTTAGGGGTGGGCGGATCGATGCAAATATCAATAATATCGATACCAACGTTGGTACCAGTATCGCATCGATACTAGCGTGCTGGGATCTATACTTTAATTTCAGTTTTTCTCCTCTACGTTCAGTACTTGCTACCGTTTCATCAAGGCATATGAGTGCAAACGTTGCTCCTTTGCGGGCTTTGCTCCTCCCTCTCCCCCTCCTCCCCGCTCTGTTGTGTTTGGTTGTCATGTAGTCACGTGACTCAGCGCCAAGCACACATGGTGGACTGCATTCTGTGTGCATTGAGTCTGAGGCGAGCAGGATGGCAGATAGGGAGAGAAGCATCGTAAGAATCGCAAAGAATATCCAGGTAGCCTATGTTGAAAGTAATATTTTAGTCGGATTAGATTATATTGTGATTGCTCAAGCACAAAGCATCACGCAGCCGATAGCAACGTAGCAGGACTAACTTACATTTTGCTTATCATTCCACCTCCATTGACACTCATGTTGTATTTTTAATGAGATAACCAACACTTTAGATTATTTGCAGCCTAATGATGGGCTAATGTCTACTATGACAACCGACAGTGGCAGCAACAGATAGTTAACTTATACAACATGCAATCACAAAAATAATTTAGTGGTCACAATTTTTTTTTCTAGATTTAGAATACTGATGATTCATTCACCTCATAAATCATGGTTTTATAAGTAAAAAGTATCGGTATCTGCAATACTGGCCCTGTATTTACTTGGTATCGGATCGATACCAAATTTTGTAGTATCGCATGTAGTATTGCAGTTGTGATATATGCCATATAACAAAGGCTTAAGTGTAAGGGCCATATATGTTTTAGAAAGGTGTTAAAGTTTCCTCATGAGGAATGTGGGGTGCTGGGTCAGAGGGCCATAAAACACTAGGCTCAGCACACAAGACATAAGAAGGAGAGTAAAACCAGACACTTAGAGGAGACACAGAGCCATAATAACCTGACTCTTAAAGGAAACATGTATGGAAATGTTGGAGCAGGACAGGGATGTCAAATTGGACGAGGAGAAGCGCCAAGAGGCGTGGACACGCCTGCATGCCAACAAGGGGCCAATAGGACCTGGCCCCAGCTGACCAATGGGAGAAGACACGCCCTGATTAGAATAGTAGAAAAACACTGTCTAGCTCAGGGACCGGGGCCATTCTACAAAGTGACAGACAGATAAACTACTTAAATGTGGACTGTGGATCACTGAGTGGGGTGCCCTCGATCGATCAAGTAATTTTGTATTGCATATATCTTGCAGTTTTGAATAAATGTAATTGGCTTTAAAGAGAAGAATTCTGAACATAGTTTGAGTTTGACTTCCCTCCAATATTAGAACACGACAATGCGGCATGACATCTACATTCATCCCTCTGATTGTTGTGGTTGTAGAGCACTTCACGTACTACTCCGCACTGGGGAGGATCCACTGTACCAGCGACGTGTTGTTATCAGAGTAAATAGGGAGCGCACCGTACCCAAAGTTTGCAAGACGGTGGACGGAGATTCTTTCAAATAATTTTATGTAGACGATTTTGCTGGTGCAGGAAATGAGAACAAAGGCATAGGTAAGTAAACCGAAGTTTGGTATGTGTAGCGTTTAATGTGGAAAGTTATGGGACGCTAAGTTAAGTCGAAAGGTAGCCCCACTGTGACTGTCTAACATTGCTCAGGTGACAGTGCTGGGACAGCTACGCTAGCACGTGGCCAAATATCTATGTCAAGATAATAGGCATATAGCCAAGCTTCAGCTTTAGGAAAGACATTATTATTTTGTGACTTGACTAAGTAACTGAAAAATATGCATTATTATATGCATTGCTATGTGTATCTGCATGCAGAGACTAGAGGGAGGTTGAACCTATGAATACATAGCATAAGAGGTTTAACAGCACTGAATAGATCACCACAATGGCAGCCACCCTTTTCTTTCATATCCATGAATATAGAAAGTTTTTCAGTTTGGTCATAAAATTTGGATATGTATTACAAATTTTGTTTTTAAATTGTATATTTACTTGCAATAAGACATTTTGAATGACTGTCTTTTCCTAGGAAATTTACTTCGTGACAGGATGAAGGATGAAGCCCCATCATCTGCAGGTCAGTATTCAGCAAGTAAAGGTATATCTAGTTCAATATGTACTGTATCTAGTTCATGTTATTGCTTAATCATAAGCAATTAATACATGTAATATCTAATATGTGCGCTTAAACATATTAAAAAAAGACAAAAAAACTAATTTTAACTAATGTCTAACTTTTTGATGCAATAATGGACTATTCTAATGTGTTACCAGACACTTCACCTGGAGGTGACCAGTCAGATCACAAAGATGTGGACCAAGAGAGCAAACAGTCTCACTCCCAAGTTGCTGTGGCAGTGACACAGACGAGGGTCCACATTCTTCACATCCCACACTGTCCCAAACAAGGGGTATTTAACCTCTGATCTTACGTTATGATTAATAAGGAAAGCCTCAACAAACATTAATGATGATCTAGTGTATTATTAAAATATGAGACCCAGCTGTAGTTCACAACATTTTTTCATAAGGAATTCAGCATCATTGCTATTGTGACTTAATGCACGGTGTGTTATAAATTAACAGTTGTAGTTTTAAAACTGAATCCCTTTTCGCTCCCAGACATATCCCAGTATCCGGCAGATGGGCCAAAACAGCCACATTTGAAGGTATTTCCTCGAACAGTTCAGGGTGACAAGAAGAGGGCCTTCAACACAAATGGCTTGAGTATTCACAAAGTCGGGACTCTGCATATTGTTTTGCATGTAGACACTTTTCCCTGCCTAATGCTCCTGAAACTCCATTCACAATACTCCAATTGGAAGAAGGCAATGTATAAAGATGGGGGGTTTATGTGGTATGGAAAATCTGAAGGTCATGTCAATGCCATGTTTGCCTGGAGTGAACATAAGAAGAGTATTCTGACAGATTCATCTGTTTTAGATGCCTTAGACAAAACATACAAAAAAGAAGTAGAAGAAAACCGCACCTACATTAAAACTGTTGCTGAAGTGCTTCTTCTTACAGCCATGCAAATCATTGCAAAGCCATGCAAAACATTGGTAGAGCTGCAGGGCTACCTGCTCGGGCCCTAATTAGTTATAACTCACTCTTCCACATATGTCCTGTAACTCAGCCAAACACATGCATGTGAATCCCAACATGACAATCGTCTCCCCTCTATTTCTTTTCTGTGCTCTCCGATCCTCTCTAGCAGAAGTACCGGGTCACTTGGCGCACATTCGTCTCCGGGGTCTACTCCTACATTGACAGCGCCCCCTGCCCAACTCCCTGGGCATGCACTATTAAAAAGATCAACTTTATTATGCAGACCAGAAAATCCTCCATGTTCCCCAGTCCTTGATTGGTACAGATGTTCTCTGCCTTCTAAATGTCACATTTATCAATCTGGACATAAATGAAAATTCTAACTTCTCTTTAGTAATATATATTTTTAAATATTTTTATTTGATGTATTTATGCTAATATGTTTACTCACAGCATATATTCACAGTTTATAAACACTTTCGGCATTCACATTTTCATTTTGTCTTGTTACTTTGCATGGTCTTGCATACATTGTGACATAACACATTAAATGTCATGTGGAATAACTTAAAATCCTTCCCTTCGTAGTACTATTTATTTAATATACTGTATGGTATTATAAGGCTGCATGCAGGCAAGAACAATACTGAAGTCATTGCTGCCATCTTCTGTTTGCACACAATGAGGTAAACCTACCAGGATGTAACTGGGTGACACTGTGTGTTAATGTCTTTAAAGTTCTTTACCCCAGTGAAAGTTTTTACCCAAATTCCATGAAGAAGCACATGCCAGACTGACATTTTTGAATGTGTTTTCTATCTGTGTAGGAGGTTTGTAGCCTTACTTTTCTATATTGCCTATATTGTGTGGTTCATGGTTCAGCACTGGTAATGTGTCTTCTGTAAAGCCTCCTGTGTGATTTACAGCTTGATGTCTAACTTTTAGCTAAAGTTGTCAATAGTGTTTTAAACCATAAATATACACCTGTACACATTGTTTTAAGATTACACTGTCCTCTAGATTTTGTCAAATGTTCTTATTTGTTACATATCATTCATGCTTTTAGGTCTTGCATATATTGTGACGCAAAATACATTACAGCATTTATTGTATTTTATGAAGCCACTGTATTTCAAATAAACTTTTATACACTAAATTAATTAAATAATTTATTTCTGTTAGTCTGTAGCTCACTGTAAAAAGATAATTGCATAATCCCCTACAGGCCTTTTTATAAACATAGAGGGTGTGGCATCTCTCTCACTCTTACTCACTCTTTCTACTCTCTTCCTCCTATACACACACACACAACACAGGCATGCTGGTTGACAACGATGCATATTGTGTCTCCCTGCTCTATAAAGCTTATAAGTGGCTGTTTCTTTACCTATTTATAAGGTTACACGTGGAATTTCCCTGTATCCTGTAAACTGACAAAACAAGGTATGTAAAGTCTGTCTGTGTGTATGTGTGTGTGTGATGACGTAGCAACTGCTGAATCTAGTTTGGCAGGATTTCTGAGGGAAGGGCGAGAGAGAAGGGGCAGACACAGAGAGAAAAACAAGCAGAATAGTTAAAAGCAGTTTTTATTTCACTTTACTGTTCTATGTTAATCTTCTCCTGCTGGTGTAAACATGTCGGGTTTTGGATAGTTGAGCCGGTTTTCAACACTAGGTAAGGTTCTGTTTGTTGGATTTTCATTAATTTCACTGTATGACTGATGCAAGTCGTACTGACGTACTTGTATTTACCGTACTGGTAAACATAAGACCGTAGCCAGCAGTGTTTAAATTTAATACAGGTCGAGTTACAGTAATGTTATTTTCCTTATTTTCCCTAAAAAAAGACAGATAAAAGTTGTTTTTATGCCAAAGGGAAAACCACCAAATAAATTTCACCTTAAAAAAAATGACATTATGGGAGTAACTTTTCTTTCCGTTATGACTAAGACAGTCAGTACAAAGACATGATTACAAAAAGCAAAATTTGGCATTTTTATAAACTGTAGATTAGATAGTTGGTCTTTTAATGGTGGAAAATCATAAATACTTTCCTGAAATTAAAACAATTTGCTTAAAACGTAGCAGTTCACTATACAATGAATAGCTACAGTTTAATCTGTAACTATATCACTAACAATACAGGTCATTTCAACACATATTTTGCACCAAGATGTTTCTTTCTAAACAGCCTCTGCCTGATGGAGGTTAAAAAACGTGCAAATATTAATGTAGAATCTGAAATGGTCTCATAATCAAGGCAGGGTAGTTTGTGGGACAAAACAGCTACTTAGTATTTTTGATTGAAGATTGATTTAACAAAGCTGTCTTTGTCCTTGCAAGCTAAATCTAATGTACAGTTTTCTTTTGAACTCCCGTGGTTTCCATAGGTAAATGGGGCTGCTATTTTAGAAATAGGAATACTATATCTTCTTCTTTTTCTATCGTACAATATAATTATTTTCATTGCAGTTGGTGTAAAACACAACTATTTGTTGTAGACAAATAACAAACCTGGACTTCAGAGCAGAAAATGTTAGCCACTTAAACTTTAATCAACTTTGAATTCTTTGTAGTTTGACATAATTTTACACAAATGTATACAAGTGAGGCTCCATAACAATTAGTGTTAACTGATGGAAGTTATGTGAGGGTTATGTTTTTCATAGGAAATGGAAAAAATGCATGCTTGTCTGAAAGGTTTAACAGATGTTTCAACTATTTTGCTGGTTGTTTATCTCACAAACAAAACAAAATTAACATGGTTTAGCTAGAGCAGTGCAATACACAACCAACAACACAAAAACACCAGCAACCGGAAATGAAGCAATTCGCTTACTGCTGTACATCAACACATCCAGAGCTATCATCTCTCTCCGTTGCTTTAATTTAATAAACTCAACAACATAATCACATTATTTTCAACACTGTTGTTCTGGATTACTCATCTAAAGGTGGTGTCCAGGTAATGATGTGGGCTTTGTAGATAATTGGCGGACTTTCTGGAGAAGACCTGGTCTGATTAGGAGAGATGGTATCCATTCTACTTTGGGTGGAGCCCAATCTTCATATCTAGAAATCTGGCTGAGTTTGTTAGCGGCCCTAAGCCATGACAACTCAGAGTTGAGACCAGGAGGCAGAGCTGCAGTCCTACACGCTTCTCTGCGCTTCCACAGTTACCCACCCTAAACTCCACAGAGAGGGTGTCT
>JAVQJF010034961.1:0-61706 GCA_036023855.1 Gadopsis marmoratus | reverse complement strand
CGCTCCCCCCCACGCCCTCTCCGCTCATGTCTCCACTGAGCGGAGCGGCTGTGCTTTGTTCCACCTCTTCCCCTAGCCGTCAGCCTCCGCAATCCGCTTCCCCCGCCCCCCCCCCCTCCGCCGCCCCCCCCCCCCCCCCCCCTCCCGTCTCTCTCATTCTTCACAGTACCGTATTTCTTTGTGTATTCTTATGAGGTTAGGCTAACAATATTTTTATAGTCTGAGTGAGATCAGACTTTCTGGTAGAGAACGAACATCAACCATCAAAGTCTGCCTGGGAGCAATGTTTCAAAATCAGGACCACTGCTGGTTCTGAGCTGCTTCTTTACAAAACCTTATTGTAACTGTTCACACACTGTTCATTATATAGTGATAACATCTTGTTCCTCGTGCAGTAATTGCGCCATCTCCAGCAGAGCCGGTGCTGGACGCCTGGACACGACGGGGGGGGGCTTTGCTCGATGTTGGAATTGGGGTCGAGGTCATCACTCAGGCCCCAAACTGGACTGTATTTCTGCCATTTAAATATCAGGCAGAGTGCAGGAGCTGGAGTGTCCAATGCGTAAGAGAAAGGGTTCTGGCATAAACTAAAGATAAGATGCAAATATATTATATCAATATATCGATCTTGTTTTTACGCATAGAGTCTTCGTCCACAACCGAACTCCATAAGAACGATCTGCTACGCGACTGTAGGAAGCTCTCAAAGCCCGTCAGCACTGTGTTTCTTGTCACCAGTAATCATGTTAAAGAGACGCTGGCAAGGCCTTTACATTAGGCTGGCTGTTGGATTATTTGTCGTTATTGATGCGCAGAGGCTGGAACCGTGGGGAATATTGATCAGACCACTGCATTTCCTTCCAGAACGAATTCCTGCGGCACGAGGTCAAACCAAATCTCCACGGATACCTCCGGGATGCTCGCGATGCCACATTTTACGCACTCAAAATATTGGCACGTGCACTTGCATTGTGCACGGTGGTCACGGTAACTTGGCAAACTGGCGTGCAGAGTCCGCTTCAGGTGCACCGCCGACGGCTGGGCTGAGAAACGGCAGCGTCTCCGCCGACGATCAGCTTCAACTTAAACCGCGTGTTCAGTCCGCGGCTGCGCGTGTCGGTCTGCGCGCACGTGACCTGACACAGCGAGCTCGCAACGGAGGCGCGAGCTGCTGTTCGTCCTCACGTGCGGGTGTTAAAAGAGTCCTGTTAAAGAGCGAGACTCCTCTCTTCCGTCCGCGCAGAAGTTAAACTATTATCCATATCAAGGAAAATAACCCCCCCCCCCCCCTTTATTTTTTTTAATGCCACCTACATCCGGACAAACGTTTGCTCAAAATGCGTTCGGGCGCGAGTCCCCGCGGTAATTGGACGAAGGCAATTACGCACGGGGCCCCCGGACAAAGCGCGCGTGAGAGGGTGAACCCTGTCGCGTGCGCCGGCGGCACAAAGGCTCTTGTTGCGTGTCGCAACAACAAAAGCTGCATTTCTGTCCGCGATGCGAGCCTGCGTGTGCGCGCTATGGCGTCTCCAAAAAGAAAGAAGAAAAAAAAAACACACGTGAGCCATCGCCGCATCTCAGCGGCGCGTTGCTGGGTTTTTTTGTGTGTGCTTTTTTTTTTTTTTGGCTGATAGAACTTCACTTTTTAGACCGTTACAGATTATATCTCTGCACCAGTGAGGGGGGAGAGGGGGAGCTCAAACATGATTTACTGTCGCCAACAAAGGGACAAAAAGCTCCCCTTAACTTTCTGTCTAAATATGTGTTTTGGGAACAATCTGATAACCATATGCTTTCAATAAACTGGACAAATACACTCGTGAGATACGAGATGGTGCCTTGCTGTTATAAAAGGCACGAAAAGTCTAAAGCAAACTGGATATTACCACTTTACAAATAGTCATTGATGCCAAATCCATATTCGGATATCGTGGACAGGTGTGGGTTTGAAGTTGTCAGTGTCTCTCCTTGATTTTTTTATCAGTGTGCTGTAGTGTCCTGCTTGTTATGCAAAGTATGGGCAAACACAAGCGCCCAGTTGCTGTGGAAATAGCAGATATCGGAGCAGACTTGGTACGAAAAGTGATTTAACAATATACAATAACCTGAGCAAGCCCCAGAGCAGGTGATACCTGCCCGACGCCCCTGATTAATACGCCCTCTTCTACTTCACTTTACAGTCTCCTTTGCTTATTTATTAAACGAAATCTATTTATTATTATTTTAGCAAACAGAGGTACCAGGTGGGGCTTTATTTTCGTGCTCAACCTTTTTGTTTGAAGGACGTTTTGAGGGGGGCAATCAAAGTCCAACAACTCGCTGACCAGATTGTTGTCATCCCAAACCAGCAGCGAAGGAAGCCATTCAATGTGGCCCCCTCCTCTTCTTCTTTCTGGCGAAGAGCTGAGAGGGGAAAAAGAAAAAAGAAAAAGGAAACTTCTTCAAGAAAGGAAAAACATCTTAAAAACATTTAATTGCAACCCGGATGCCATATGTACACCTCTTGTGAAACCCCTCAACAATGTGACTGCCTTTTAGAAAGTATGGAGTGCGCCTTTGGAGACGTGTGCGCTTTTGGAGAGGTGCGCGCGTCGTGACCAGAATGACCCCGAGCACACTTTACACAAGAAGTAATTCACTTTTAATGTGCTTTGGAGTTTCCTTTCACAAGCAATGCTTTGTACCTCTCACCTCAGCTTTTGAAGACCGTGTGTACACCAATTACAGTGGAATAGCTGCCCTATAGGAGACAGTTTGTCTTTCTATAAAGATTGGACATTTTAAGCACGAATAGGGCTGTGGCTGCAAGTCGCCTCCTTTCATCCCCTAATATAATGCAGAATGCCTTTCCTTTCTTCTGATAGCTTGTTTGCAATGCTAAACGTTGTGTTCATTAGTGGCTCTCTGTGGACTAAAAGAACGAACGTGGATTTTCCGCAAATGGATAAAATCCTCAGATGAAATGCAACATTTAGACGATGTCCCTATTTAAGTTTAGAATTTAGCCATTAACCATTTGCTTTTTGACTTTCCTATAAAAAGCTCATGTACAGGTGGTCTTTCTTGTAGGGGTTTTCATTTGATAGTCTCTGTATATGTTGCCTAATGTGCAGAAAATGTTTGGTATACATTAAATATCTTATTTTATTTTTTAGTAGTCTGCGGTTCCATCGAGTAAGTCGATCATAAACAAATAGGGTGCTTTAAACAGGCGGACCTATTGCCATAGTAGATCAAAATTAACAGCAGATGAATTAAATGTTCAAGGAAGGCAGCCCACTATTATGTATTATATCAATTGCAATTGTATCCCAATCAATTATAATTAGTTTACATTTACATATTTACAATTTTAATCAAAATATCTGATAAAGTCTTTAATTTTGGCAATTTTTGCAAATGTGTTTATCAGTGGTGCACTGATAAAAAAAAACACGATGCACAAACTATCCAGGGCAATTTAACCACTGTGGACTAACCAACACCAAAAGCCTGTTTGTATAATGGAGGTAAAGCTGCGAACCTTCAACCTGATAGTTGGAGGTTCGATTTCAGCTTCCCATCCACATGTCGAAGTGCCCCTGGGCAAGACCCTGAACCCTAACGTTGCCGCTTGCCTGCCTCGTACTTCTAATTTTCCCACTGAGGGACAAATAAAGGAGTAATCAGCAGCATGTCACATAGCCGCTCACTGACTTACTGTCTTATTGTTTGAAAAATGTTGCTCCATACATAATACATCGCAAATTACTATTTGAGCAGTAATTGTTTTGTTTAATAGCAATATTTCACTTTATCAGTCCAGACTGCGTCAAAGTGAAACTAAAAAACAGATCCCTTCAAAAGAACAGAATGCATCTCAAGTAAAAGTGAGGTTAGCATCTGCAGCATGTGTCCCCATCATGTTGTTGGCGGCATAACTGCAGTGCCAGTGCTCGCTGCTGCGGGGCGCTGTCTTCACTCATAAAGAGAAAACAACTTTAAAGCAACGCGAAAGGATGCCTTCAGGTAACGTCGATAATATGGCAACTATAAGTAGAATAAAGGTGAACAACCCAACACAGTTGTAAATATGAGTGTGCCACAGAATCATCACCATTTTTCAAAATGCAGAACTTCACAGATACATGGATGTCAGTTCAAGTTGTCACTTTGCGTAAATAAATAAACATCAGTTTCACAGCCATAAGCATGTTCTTGTCACAAAAGACTAGCTCAGAGTAGCTCAATACCACGTGATTCATTAAAATAACAGTTCTACCATCATATATACTGTTATACTCGTAGTCGTAGCTACTTTTAAGGCCACTTGTATGTTTTCTGACAATCTGTAGGTTTTAAAATGTAAAACAAAAATAAATGAGATGACACGTCCCCCTGCCCCCTACACACACACACACACACACACACACACACACACACACGTATATATAATGAAACTTTACTTATGTATCTGTATCAAACTGTTCTTTACCTCGGTAATGGGAGTTTACGAAGAGCATTAGAACGCAGCATAAGCGCTATGCTAACTCATCTAGTTGTGGGTGTCAAAACGTGCGACGCTTCCTTTAAAAGGTGATCTACAATGCACGCGACGCCAAGCCAGACTGCAGGCCTATCCACGGCGTTGTCAGATCTACGCATGCGTCGACCGACCGCTCGCTCGCAGTTATATCAGACTGCTGGCTACTTCCTGAATCAGGGTTAGCTTGCTGCGGTGTTTGATAGTAGCATGTTAGAAGAGAGCCGGAGACTCAAAGCAGGCTGGAGGTGACTTTCCCGAGTAGCCGACAAAAAGAGAGGACTTCGCGGTGAGAGTTTGCCTCGACAACATGGATTACTGGGTAGGTGTCGCTTCACTTTTCCGCTTTTCGCCCCACATAACAGACAGGACGACGGCAGTGCTGCTACAAGACGCTTGAAGAGGCGAAGACTAGTTCATCAGTAGTGAAGTGAGCTAATGACCCGAGCTGTGTTGCACCCAGAGATGCTGCAAGTCCGCAAACGGTGTGTTTGACAGTGGTTGTCTCTGTAGAGACACTTAACCCACATTTGATGCTTTGGCCCCTGAAATGGGACACTGTATGTTTTCAGACACCCATAAAAAGGCAGCAAAAGAAAGTAGACATCGATGTTACGCTTCTATTAAGTCAAAGTCTGATTTGAGTTTTGGTGAGGTGCCCCTTGGTACGGTTTAAAGCTCCCTCCTATTGTTTGTCGTAGCGCCCGCTGTTTAAAATTAGAGATCCTGTTCAACTTAAACCTGCAGGAAGTTTAAACAAAGCATTGCTGTTAGTTACTGCCACCAGAGAGCTGTTGATGTTTGTGGGGGGGGGGGTTTCCTTTAAAGGGCCAAAATCATGTTTCGTGGACCGCAGACATTAGACAGAGGACTGTCACACATCTGCTGTCACTGCAAAATCATCCTCCAAGCTGTCCACCGCAGTCTGGACACCGCCTGCTTTGGGTCCAAGGAGGAGAAAGAAGAAGTAACTCGGAAAGCTTAACTTTGATTTTGGCCTAAATGTCAGTTTATGTCATGAGAGCCCCGAGGCTTTGTGGCCAGTTAAAAGGAAACATTCCGGATCCCACAGCTGTAATTATTTCCCCCTGAATGATTTCTTGTGTCTCTCTCTTTGACTAAAAGCTCACTGTCTGGTTGTGCTCACGGTCTGTTTTTCCCCTGATGTATCCAGGAGCAGCCGCCTCACACCCAGTACATTTCCATGAGAACATGACCTCCCCTCCGAGACAACAAAAGCTCTCCTTACAGAACAGTCAAATGTTGCATTAGGGCAGCGATGGAATGGGCGTCCGCTGCTCGACAATGAGTTGGACAATACTCGCGCAAGAGTCTTTTGTGAACTCGGTATACGTTTTCCTGAGGCAAAGATGGCATTGAACGGTTTTGGAAAAGTGTGAGCGGACCTGAAGGCAAATTCTAGGCAGATAAAGTGGACAACAGAGCGAGGCCTGTATCTTAAGGGGCAGTCTTGCCTTTTGCACTGATGTTGGATAACACCATTTAATCTTTTCTTTATGACCGATGGGTGGCAGCGATCGCTGGTCTTTGCACCTGCATCATACCTTTTTTTTTAATTTTTTAATTTTTAATTTTTTACACACAAACATTGTTCCTATCCTGACACCTACAGCCGTTCAGTCGGCACGTGTTAATGGCTTGTCTTTCCCTTGCTTCCCACTCGACTACATGCAGGTGATCTTGCTAAACCTGTACGAGTGCATGTTACCCAGACAGGCAGGTATGACTGCTGCATTGTGGGTGGGTGGGGGGGGGGTTGACTCCCGTGATGGCTCACTGACAGCCCTCCGCTAAAGCTTCATTCACTAGAAACGACTTGATATTCTCACCGTGAAGCTCTTTCATGCATGAAGTTTCACCGTGAACCTATGATGCTTGTAAATGATTAGGCTGAAGTAACACCTCCCATCCTCTCAGGTGGAGATAACGATTGAGGAACATTCTGCCATAATCAAGACAGCGTTACACTTGCACAAGGGAACTTGCCTCATTATGCTATTATGGGATGTCTGTCCCAGGCAGACTGGGATTACTTAAGATGTTGTCTTTTGAACCTTAATCTGATTGCGGCTGAGGTGGAGAAACAAGCGTCCTCGCTATCGGACTATTGAGCTGTAAAAGCACAACTGGAGAGAGATAAAGGGAAGATCATTTTGCTGCACTTATGAAGTAGTCACGGAGTCATTTACTGTGACATTGCTGTGATTTGGGCTCAGTTAGATCCGCTCAGGTGGCGAAAATCACTGTATTCACATTCGCTACAAACATTTCAGCATTTAGTTCTGTATATTATAAGGGGAACTTCCTGTCTTCTTTGACGATGATCGATCCCCTCTGCTGGCTGGCTGCCTGTGTTGTTGCTGGGAGGAGTCTGCTGATAGTCGTCCAGTTAGCTCGGAGCGTTCCCTCCTTCTCCCCTGGAGAAGGAAGCGACGACTGACGGTATTGGTGTGTATTGGGGGGGTCTGACAATGTCCTCTTATGTAAGTACATGCTATTTGTGATTATTGGGCTACAACATTTTGCATGTGATTGTGTTAATATGGGAGAGCTCTGTTTATTATGATTACTTTGGTGTTATGGACATCTTTGACTTCCAACATGTTGGGAAAGTGTGGGAAAGCTGGAAAAAAGAGCCACTTGCCTCCTTTTTTTTTTTTTTTTAAAGTAACTAGTTGCAAAGTCTCTTATTTCTTAAAATGACTTCTTGGAGTACTTTTCTGTTTCATAGAGTATACGTGTTGTCAGTCACTGTTTTGAAATTCAAGGCAAATCTCTCTTTGGTCTTGAACAACAATTCAAGCTCACTGTTTATCAAGCATAAATGTGATTTTTATTACACGTGAATAAATCACGACTCACGTCTCCAGAATTTCTCTGCGGTTTTGCACCCCCGAAACGCTGTTGTGACGGCTCATTCAAAGCAACCGTCGCATACTGTAACGGACGTTTGTGTGTCTGTGCCCAGAGTGCCTTGGAGGTGTACAAGGAGATGGTCCTGCTGTACCTGGAGGAGGGCCGGCGGCAGGTCAACTCACGCTGCGCGGACCTGGAGCCGTGGCAGATCATCGGCGCGACAGTCCTCGCCACACTTGGAGCGGTCTGGATTAAAGGCTTCCTCTTCCAGCAAGAAAGTAATCTTTTGCACATGATACACGGGTATAACGTAGGCCTGCTGGGGACTAATAAATCACAGATGATAACGATCTCCTAAAATTGTAGAGGCCATGTTACTTTTTTATTTTATTTTTTTTTTTTATTTTGTTGTTTTGCATCCATTTGGCTGCCATACTGTCATATTCTCCGAACTGTTATCTTTACCTGGTACTCTGCAGTTAGTGTCTTCTAGCACAGTACTTGTTCCTCTGAAATACCATCAATAAACAAGACTTTCTAGATCTGTTATCAATCCATGAGTTGCTCAAATTCCTCAGCAACAAGGTCGGCTCTACCCATCTTGCTTCAGCTCCAGTTTTCATAGGCCGAGTCTTGTTCTGCCTCGACATGTGATTTTTATAAGTCATAGTCAGCTGTTTTTAGTGTTTTGTGGTTGAACGTGTGCCAGCCTTTCACCACAGATGTTGCTTTGTCCTTTTTTTGACTAATAGGTCTCGCATACCGAATCAAGAAGCAGTGCTTTCGACTCATCAGGAAAATACCCTTTGTTGGCGTGGCAGTAAGTATCCGTGGTGAATCTGTTCCTCCTTTTCAGTAGATGTGTACGGACTCTGTCGTCTGAGGCTGTCATGAGTCACTCTTGGATGACTTGAGTGCAGTTTGTGGGAGTGAAGCAATGGGGGGGGGGGTAAGACCTTTGGCACACTTAACATCACACACTGGTGATGACATTCGGTTACTTCTGGTCATCATGTCGCAGACGGAGCTCACACTTTCAGGCTTTATCAGTAATTTAATTAAAGCGTTCGGTGGACATGTCACGTTTGGTCTGAACTCGTCGTTACTTCACCGTAGCTCATTTTAGGGAATGTCATGCATTACTGTTGTTCCTGCTGTATCCAGAGATCGTTGATGCCTGTAAATTAGCTTTGTCCTCTCTTTGATGACAGATTCAGAGCCAGCTCAACAAGGCTTTGGATGACATGTCTGCTAGTCTGTGTACTCTAAAGGAGGGGATGAGCTACACCAAACGGCTGCCCTCCAAAGGTCTCTCTCAAAGCCAAGTGCTGGACAAAATCAGAGAGTACGAGACTCTGAGTAAGTCATCATTCTTTCCTGAGCTTCATTGTTCATTATCTGTACAGCGGACTTCCTGAGGATTATTTCTGCTTCTTGCTGATAAGAAAACTTGTGGCATTTGTTTCATGTTTAAAAGGAATATCTTTGAGAAAAGCAGTGATTTTTGAAGAGATGGTGTGTCGTTGCAGATGAGGTGCAGTGGGAGAAGGGCTGTGTTTCGGGTACGGTGTACTGGGGTGATGAATCACTGACCAATCTCCTGGTGAAGGTATGTGTCTTTGTATACATCTCTGGAATTTGGGATTCCAGGCACGACAAGTTGAATACATTTTGGTGTGTTTTTTGTCTTTGTGTTTTTTGTCTTTGTTTCTTTTTTTGTATTGTTTGACAAGCAACTCACGTTAATTCATTTTTAAAGAGACAACTGCCACCCTGGTTTGTGTGTCTGTTCTCACAGTAAATATCTGGTGTTTATGCAAAATCAAATCTTTACTACTTCTGGCTCCTTCTTTGTTTGCTTTTGTTCTTAGGTATATGGAGATTTTGCATGGAGCAACCCACTTCACCCAGACATCTTTCCTGGCGTAAGAAAGATGGAGGCAGAGGTTGTTAGAATGGCTTGCACGCTTTTCCACGGAGGACCCAACTCCTGTGGCACTGTAAGTTATCAGAAACGCATGCTCGCACGTTGTGTAAGTGATGGATGGATCCAAAACATGGATTGACTTGAATTTAAACAACTGTTTGCCTTTTTGTCCAGGTTACTTCAGGGGGAACTGAGAGCATACTGATGGCCTGCAAGGCATACAGAGACATGGCGTATGAACGTGGTGTCAAATACCCAGAAATGTAAGAGGCACTTTATTGGATATGTTTGATAAGTAATCTGTGTTCTTTTTATAAAGCCTTATTTCTTCTTCAGGCCTTGCACAAGTTTGCCATTTCTTGAGTAAAATAAACATTGAAATGACAATGATTTGACAACAGTTAAGAGGTATTGGTTGGGATCATTCATGGGCAGTTTGACCTTTTTTTTTGTTATAGCATGATGAAACAAAATTACCTGACAAATAGATTTGCACATTCAGGCTCAGAGGAGTGTTTCTTTATTTTTTTTCCCCCTGTAATCCATAACCGGTAGCCATATTTTACTTTTGATTCTCAAACAATATGTCATTTTCTCTAGTGTTGGAGAAGTTTTTAATTTCTGCAACCTGCACTCCAGCTGGTACAGGGTCTTCTGCTTTCCATTTTAGTGTTGCACATTTTATGGCTAGAATTTTTAGATTTCTGTAAAGTTAACAGCCTTGCCAGGACTAAAATTTAGATTGGTGAAGCTACCGAGAAAACATCAGGGTCCACCGGGAAATGAGTCCCATGCGTTTGTGATGTTACATTCATTCACTTCCGCCAGTTTTAACACCAAAATAATTTTAATGTCTAATTTTAAGATGAAAAAACACATTTTCTTACATTTTGAATTATTAAATTTGTACAACATGTACTTGTCAACCTTGAATACCATGACATGGCAGCACTGTACTTGGCTATGGCCATGCCAGTAAATCTTGAATCCAAGACATGGGACCACTTTAAGGCTTGTTCTTCACTGTGTTTTCCACAGAAGCTCTAACATTATCTTTTGTGTTTTTCTACTTTGCGCAGTCTTGCGCCTGTTAGCGTGCACGCAGCCTTCGACAAAGCAGCACATTACTTTGGGATGAAGCTCGTTCACATTCCCCTTGACAAGAAAACTTTCAAAGTAGACGTGAAGGTGAGAATACAGTACACACAGATGGTGTGTGCTAATTGACTGCTATTCTTGGACATAAATGATTCCCATATTTTTCCTTCTCTTTCAAGGCTATGAGGAGAGCCATCAGCAAGAACACTGCCATGCTCGTCTGCTCAGCGCCTCAGTTTCCTCATGGAATCATAGATCCCATTGAGGAAGTGGCCAAGGTCAGAAGTGAAACATTTTCCCACTAATCGGGTTCTGAGATGAAGACGGGGAAGCCAAACCTCTGACACTTTCCCTGTGTATGTGTTCCAGCTGGCTGTACATTACAAGCTCCCACTGCATGTGGATGCCTGTCTGGGAGGTTTTCTCATTGTCTTCATGGCCAAGGCTGGTTACCAACTCGCACCGTTTGACTTCAGGTTAAAAGGTGTTACCAGCATCTCTGCAGACACCCACAAGGTAAGGAGTGCTTGTTTATTTCTGTCAAGTCAGTGCTTTTTTTTTAATAAGAAAGTTATGATGTCTAATAACAAATCCTGGAAATAGACATTGTGTAATGTGATAGTCATGGAATTTAAAGACCAATGTTTGATCTTAACTGGCTCCAGACCATACTTTTTATAGTGTTCTAATATTGTTTTGTGTGTGTTTATGTTACTACATTCCTCTCCAGTATGGTTACGCCCCCAAAGGTTCCTCAGTGATCCTCTACAGTGATAAAAAGTACCGTCACTACCAGTACTTTGTAGCTCCAGACTGGCAGGGGGGGATCTACGCCTCTCCCTCTGTTGCAGGCTCCAGGCCGGGAGGAATCATCGCCGCCTGCTGGGCGACCATGATGCACATGGGAGAGAATGGATACATAGATGCCACCAGGAAGATCATTAGCACAGCACGCAAAATCAAAAAAGAGTAAGACAAACCAAAGTCACAATGTGTTTAAAACCAACACCAGACCTCTTTGTTTTGATTTCATACATAACTTGTTTTATCACCTCCAACATGTGAAATCACTTTGTTGACATTTTTATTTATTTATTTATTTGTATTGACAGAATCTCCAAGATAAATGGCGTGTTTGTGTTTGGGGATCCAGAGGTGTCGGTGGTGGCCATAGGCTCAGATGTTTTTGATATTTTCCGTCTGTCTAATGCACTGATGTCAAAGGGCTGGAATCTGAATTCATTGCAGTTCCCATCCAGGTACATATTTATTATAAATAAAATATAAATATGTACTCTTATTTTAAATAATCAGGAGAGTAACAAGTGTGTGTGACCGTTTCTTTCACAGCATCCACATCTGTTGCACCGTTCTGCACACACAGCCGGGCGTCGCTGACCGGTTTGTCCGTGATGTCAAAGAGCAGGTGGCCATCATCATGAAGAACCCCAAAGCAAAAACCACAGGAATGGTGAGCTAGTGCTGCTTACATACTTGTTCACATTGTATTGCTACGTTGAATATACAGGACACTGTTTGGTTGTAGTCACTCTGAAAGAGCGGGTATGTGTACATTTCATATTGTGTGGAGTGAGTTTTCATCCCAAACAATAAGGATATATGGGGACACGGCAGCACTAAACAAGTTGAAAGTTCTGGAGGAAACCAGAGAACCCAAATCAGTGTGTGTGTGTGTGTGTTCAACCTTTGCATCTAGCATTAAGGCCACACTTTAACTTCATCTTTGGACCGGCACAAGCCTTCATTGTGCCAGCCGGGTTTGTTGGCTGCATTAGAATAACAGAAATGAAAACAAAGGCTGTACATGGAGCGCAGTGTCAGATTTTGAAAACCCCTGGACCAAGACAATTCCTTTCCATTTACAGTACATATATACAGTAGAACAGAGAAATCTATGCTCTGGGGTTGTTAAAATGTTAAAAGGGATGCTGGGAGTGCAGGTTTGTGGCTACACCAAGAAAGGTATTCATCAAACATTTCCTGAAACACCGCAGAATGGTGACTAGTGTAAGAGGATATGAGTGTGTGTGTGTTTCTTTTATTTCTGTGCACTTGTGAATGCACTCGTGTCTTCCTGCTGTTTCAGGGAGCGATCTACGGCATGGCCCAGTCTATCCCAGACCGATCCATGGTGACGGAGATCTCCCAAGGTTTCCTGGACTGTCTCTACAGCACTGAGGTGACCAAGTCAAACACCAGCCACATGAACGGCAACGGCAAAGCTCCCTGAAGCGGGATTGGGCCCGCCGCCGCATGCAGGGAAACGCGCTCGCCTCCTCCCAGACCTCTGTAGTTAAACGCTCAACGGTTGCCTTATCTTGCATCCCTACGCCATTCGGAAAACATCTGCAAAGATCTTTGAAGCACAAACCACTGTCATGTTACTCAGCCCAGATGGAAATCTCTTGTAACACTGTGCCGAAGTGGCACAGAAAAGAAATGGCTGGTTCCAAACGAGTTTAGTCTTTTTAATATGATTTCATTAATGTAGTTTTAGTGTGTCTTATTTTATTTGTTAAAAGTTCATTTCAATTTTTAGCTTTTGTTGAATGCCTATGTTTAACATAATCTTCACTGATTGTATAGCAAAACCAGTCATTTTTTTTTGTTTTGTTTTTAATGTCGGAACATTTCAGCTTGCTGCAATCACACACACCACTGAACGCTTGTTAGAAGCTGCTGCCCTCTAGCATGAAACCTGATACACTGCTCCAGCCTGGCTCTACATGTGGAGGCCTGTTGAAGGTGTACGTTGTCATTATCATGTAATAGTTCTCTAGTAAACAGCTAACTTTTTTTAGTTTTTTATGTAAAAGCGCTGCAATTCCCTGACAAGAACATATCAGGTTAATCTGTAAATCACTTGAAACGACAATTCTGATGTTAAAATGGAAGTTTGTCAGTAAGCATGATCGTGCATGTGCTTGTCTATTAGCACTTAGTAGTATGATGACAGTCATTTTGTTTTAAGTCTGCATTCGGTCCATGTGCAGTGGTTGGATCTGTAGACGGAGGGAAAATAATTTGGACAGTGGGAGCTTTTTAATGTCAATCATATTCAATTAAACTCTCTTTTTAAATTTTAAAATGGGGAGAAGTTGTAACCTGGCCATGGACATTTTAAAAGTGGCTAGTGGAATCCAAAACTTATCAGCCACTTTGGTTATTTTTATTGAAATTTTTTTTTTTTATCTTTAAGAATTGGACAAGGGCTTTCACATAATAGCTGACTTGTAGGCAATGAAATGTAACATCCTTTAACAGACTTGACTGATGGCTGTTTCCAACCCTGGTCTACTGTATATTATCAAGAAGCAGAAACTCCATTTCCTCTATAGAGTTACCTGTCTACACCTTGTTTTTAATAATTCGTCTCCTAATTCAATCTACCTCAGTTTCTTCTCATTGCAGATGTCATGTAATCATCCACTGAAACACATTTTAACAGAGCAACTGTTTATTTTCTCCGTTTCTAACATAAACTTCACAATGTTAGGGCATTCGACAAACCGTAATAAAGTGTTCTTGGACATACTGATACTGAAAGGAAACGGATCCACTGTAATGGAGGTTTTTGATCCACAGATTGGATAGTTTTATTTTGAGAGAAACCCACTCTGCTCTGTCTGAATGTGGCTATGTGTTGGTTAATATCCATTCAGCAGGATATGTACACATTGACTAACAGGTCGACAACTTAATGATGCTTACTATAACACCAAAAGGACCTTGTGTGTCGTTTCTTTCATGTGCTTTCCTAATATTACTTGTTGAAAGTGTGTATTTTCATGACATTATCCCCATGTTTGTGCAATATCTAACATTTCCTTTCATGAAGTGAAACATGGGAGTATGCTCTACTGCTAATGTTTAAGAGACAAGTCATTGGAATAGTTTTGAATGATCAGCTGTGCTAGTGTAATTTAACCATTTGTGTGACCACTGGGTGTTTTTATTCATCTCTTTTTTTTTTCTTTTTTTTTTTGTGAGCATTTGCATTTTCAACAATTGTGTTTTTACATAGCAGTTTTAAAGAGATTAGACATGAATGTATTTCAGTTAGTACATGTGTGGGGATTTTTTTTTTTTTTTTGTCCATCTTTCAGTCAGTGCCTGGTTAAAAGACTGATGATAGAGGCTGTAACACCCCCCCACACACACACTTGCTAATTGAAGCTCATATCATCATGTGTCCATCCATGCATAAATACTGTGTGCCCTGTGCAAAAAAAACAACTTTTCCAATAATGACACATCCTGTTTTATCTGCAAAAATTGTGACTATTGAATGGCCAAGACCTCTTTTGAATAAAATTGTTTGATGCAAATTTCTGTTTGGCATTAACTAAAAGCGACTACACACTAACAGAATCTTTAGAGGTCTGCAGAGAAAATCTAAATGGTGTCCTGCTATGCAGTTTGGTGACATTATGTAGCAATAATGAGCGTTTGAACTCATGACGACATAGCAGCTCTTCTCTCGAACATCCTCAGGGAACTGGTATAACGGCAACATCAAGGTCCACTGGTCTTTCAAACATACACAGGACACACACACTTTAAAATATAATTCAAACAAATGTAACCTTACATCAGTCTTAATGTTTAATTTTGTAGAGCATTAAGTTGTTGTACTGGATTGCATTATATTGTAAGGACTTTTATACTTTTGTCAACCCCTGTGCACACTTTGTCATCATGTGAGGCTCTGAATGTACAAGGTTAAAGGATTGCTGTTAAATCTCTGTTCATGTCAGAGTGCATCCTTATTTAGCAGATTTATTTTAGGTCAGGAAGCACCTGCTGGCTTCTCCTAGAAAATGATCTATAGCAAACACTGTTAACCCACTCAGAGCAGTTAACACGGTTACACCACAGCAGATGGTCTCCAGTATTTGCATTTAGTCTGATGAGAAAATCCTTTCCTGGTCATGTTTCCAGTGATGACAAGTACAGTTAGACAGCGAAAATAACATTTACTGAAATTAAAAGTACAAAAACATTTGTGAAAGTTATCTGTAACAACTGGAATGGCTGCTGAGAAAGTACTTGAATTCTTTGGACTTTAAAGTGTAAACATGATTTTACCATTTACCTGGGGCTTCAATAATCTTCAAGTGCAAATGCAACAACATATCTTTACACACTTAAGACATTGGACCCTTTTCAGTCTTAACAACTACGTTATTCACAATACACTGAAATAAATTGGTTCACATTCTTGTGCAGGTCACATCCTCAGATTTCTCAGTGGAATGAATAAATGATGAGCTCTCTCCGACTTCCTGCGCTTCAGTTTTCACTGTTGAAATGACTGATGATGTGTGCTGCTCACATAAGGGATGCCTGGTCAATGAAAGTGGCCAAAGTGATGTCACGCTGAGAGAGCCCCCCGCAGTCATGCGTGCTGAGAGTGATCTGGACCTGGGGAAACAAAGGAACATGGAGCAGAGAAGGGAAAACCGTGAGTATGACACCCATCATATGACTAGAACAGGCCAATCTTTCATTCTAGCCAGAAGGTGGTGCTTGAATGCACAAGTCTCAACCTTCCCATTGACATACAGTAAAGCCAAAAAAGATGGAATAAAGTCAAATCTCTATCCCAGCCTCCATCTGCACCAAACTGAAGTTTAAGTGATAAAAGCAATTGATGTGTCAGCTGAGGTGAAGGCCTTGAAAGCAGTCAAAGTGTTTGATGATTTTGTGATTAAACCAGCAAGAGATTGTCAGCTGAAAGATGAGCGCTGAAAGTAGCTTAAGTGTCAGTTCAGGTTTAAGCAGTGAAATTGACTTGAATTGTCAGCTAAAGTAAATGACGAAAGCAGCACAATGAGCACTAATGTTAAAATATTTACATGTCTGAAAACAACATAAAATGACAACTGGCATTTCTGAAAAAAACATTTGAAGATATAAAGATCAAATTTAGAGTTTGAATTACGTGCCCAGCGGTAGTTGGGCCGGGGGATGTTTTATTTATTTATTTATTTTTTTGTGTCCAGGGTCTCCCATATGAAAAAAACATGACATCATTATAAAAACTACAAAATATTTTAAACCTGTATTGACTTGTTTGGCCACATGGGGGCAACAAGCTGTCACCTTAGTTGATTTCGTTAACATGTTAGCTAACAGCATGCAGGCGCGGGGCAACGTTAGCATTCATTTGGACTCGTGTTTCCAGCCACCTGGTGAATGTAAGTCCAACATTTACTCTCTTTAAAGCGCTGTTTCGGTCCCCACCAACTCCTGAGGGAAATATCTGGCTCTTTAGCTGCTAAATGCGCCACTTTGTTCGCTTGCGTGCGTCAGTGAGTGAACTGCGTCTGTCTGCCGGTTGGCGCTGCGCAGCTAGCTGGTTGGCTGGTCCAGGAAGTTGGACCAGCCAACTTCAGGTATTAGGACAGTGCTTTGGTAATGGATAAGAAGAATGTGTTGGTGAATTTGCAGATAAATGTAGAGTATTTCAGAGAGTAATGAGTTTAGAGCTCCAGTAGCATACATGTTCATGATATTGGGCTGTTCTTGAGTAAGGAAAGCCAACCAGGACCAAGTCCAACCGCCCTAAGGGTTGTAATCAACTTTGCATGAGTCATTGTTGGTCTTTTATACCTTATTATAGACATTGAACCACTCTGGATGATGGTCCATCTTCTCTGCTTGTAAAGCCACTCTGGACATGAAGCCAAAAGCCTGAAAGGAAATCATACTCTGTTACAGTCGTTGCTAGTGGTGTGGGTTTTGTGAGTTAAGTGCAATAAGCCACAATATGTCAGGCACCTGATTGAAGTCTTTAAAAATAAACTCTTTGTAAATGGCGTCCCGTCCCACAGCCTCCACCCACTGAGCGTTGCGTAGCAGGGGGAGTAGGTGGGTCCTCTCCTCCTCAGACAGGCCCTGACATTTACCAGCCTGGTGGGGAAGAGCAGATGTAACAGGACAGCAGATCTGAGAGGGGCAGTTTCACAAACACAAACTGTGATTGGTTGCATCGGATCCCATCTGGAAACAATGAGAGGCTGCATTCCTGGTTTCACAAAAACTAGCTGGTTCAAAGGTATGTGGTGGTGGTGGTGGTGGCGGTGGTGGGAGGGGGTGGGGCTCCCTTTTGGTCACTCAGTTCCTAATCTTGACATATGATGCAGGATCACATGGCTTTGAAGTTAGTCATGCTCATTTAATTCGGCCTGCATGACCCTGACTATCTCAAATCTAAGCGGCACTGTCAACATTTCACAATATTCCCCAAACAGAAATCTGATTTTATTGCACAAGCAGGAAGGCTTTGTCCCCAGGCGAGCGGTCATGTTTAGAAACCAATAGAGCAAACCGATGTCACGACCACGGCCTGAAACAGAGCAGTGACATCAACAGGTACCATAGCAACACTCTAATCAGTGGTGCACATGGGCAGCACACAGACAATACCCACTGGCTTAAACCGCCGTCTATTCGTCACACACGCAAAGACACCGGAAAATGTGATCATGTCATTCTTATCCCAGCAAAATCACACTGCCGCAGTTGAAACTCTGTATTAACCCTTGTGTTGTCTTTCGGGACATTCTGACCCGAAATGCCATTGAATTTGCCATTGCACTGATCCGAAGGGTGACACAAGGGTTAAGTGTATCTATCTGAACAGCCACGTTTGTCAGTCTGCAATAAAACATGATCTGGTGGAGTTTTAGACTATGAGAGTGACTAAATGGCTGCAGGCGTATGAGGCGGTGAGCAGCCCTGTGTGGCAGGCTTGGACTCACACTGCAGAGAGGCTGTGTACTCACCATGTTTGCAGAGTGTTTTCATGCACAGAGGAGGTTCTGCTTCAGCTCCCTGTTGCACAGAGGCTAATCTGCTGTTGCAGCCAGTGAGAGCAACTGGAATGAGTCCATCCGACACATGAGCCGAGGTCCTGCTTAGCTGCCCGTGCAGAAGCCTGAGCAGAAATCCTCACTGCTGATAGGTTTCTCAGCCCCCCGTCATCACGGGTTTAATCATAAACTGTCATCTGTTGCACAAGGCGTGCGTGAGGCCAGGCATTGTGGCAGGATTCAGCACAAAGGACAGTGCAGCAGTGTTTGTCGTGCGATGAAAGGATGAAGATACACTTTAATAATTTAATGTTAAAAGTGTATGTGCACACATATTAAACATGAACATGAACTTCACAATAATAGCCCACAGTTAATAATGTTGCTGTTCAACAGGACAGCAGATTTTAAAGCAAGCTCTGCGCTTCAGCTGACTGGGGTTCATGTCAAAGGTTAATGAGCTGCTGTCGTGAGATTGCCCCAGTAAACTCATCTGTCACAGCGAGCGCTCAGGGAAATGAAATGGTTAATGAAATGAGGAGAGGGAGAGGATGTGACAAGTGATCAGCATTTAACGGCTGGCTGGATGGGGAAATGGGGATGAGTGTTTTGGCTAGAAAGGGAGACAAGCTGGGATTTAGAACAAAACCATTAGGTTGGAGTCAAATTGTTGTGTAGATTGTGTTTGGAAATGTAAGCGTATCCCCCTGGCTTCTGCATGAATACACTCACTTAACCTTTTTAAACTTGTGAAGTGTCTGTTTTCATTGTTTATTCTTATTTTACCGCAAAATTGCAGCCTAATTTTCCCCCAAAGTGCTTCCAAACATATGCCATTCACAAACCAGATAAGAGGAACCACCAACCACGCATGCATGCTGCCCTTTGACCGCTTTTCATATTGGTGTGAGTGTTATAAAGATAATAAGTTATAAAGAAGAGTAGTGGAAGTGGAAGTAGTGGCTGTTTTCAAGTAGCAACATGGAGCCCAGGAAACTGCTACAAGCCAGTCTAACTTTGTTAATCCTTGCAACCAGCACCTATGGGGGACACGTAAAACCAGGTGAGTCTTCTAGGATTCATCAGTGGTAGATGTGGATCATTCTGGTGTTCAGTCTCAAACAGGCGTGGAGTCAAATGTGTTTCCTGTGGTGACGGTTTGACATGAGATTCTTCTACCAAAGCTCAGCCACTTGTTACAGTCAATATTTGGTCTTTATAATCAAGGTTAAAATTCGGTTAAAACAAATGGACATGTCGGTCGCATGAGAACTAGCTCAGTCAATAGTATTGAGTCAGTGTTAGGATCTTGATGATGACAGCATCTTATATTTATGATGTACAAAAAGCTTTGTGTACCAGCTGTAAATCAGTGCTTTTTTGAACTCACGCAGGGCGCACTCTGAAAATGGACCAGGCTTTGTTAACGTTTCATAACCAGCTGACAAAAGAAGTGCAGGTCTTCTACATGTCAGATTACTGCTACAAGGTAAAGAATATATACGCTTGTCTTGCTGTTTGTTTGAGAACAAAGAAGGGTCAAAATCTGTGTTATCTTGAGTTTTAGTTTGTAATATGAGTAGTATGAGTATAAGTTTCTAAAACACAGAGTCCTACATTTTCAGTAATGCAACACAATAGCATCTTTCATCAGACCTCCCCTCTTGGTATTTGTCCGTGTCTTTCCAACGCCACATCTTCAGTTTGTAATCCAGTCTTTCTGTTCAAAACCTGAAGTCGAGATACCCCTGATGTCATCATCCTCATCATGGTTAATTCCTCAGATTTTAGAAAGCTCCCATTCAGAGCCACAGACGACATTATACAACTTTATTTTTAAAGGTTGTGCAGTACTCCTTATAACAAGTAAACTGACCTTCATGTGTAATACTGGTGGAGTGACACTATAATGGGCTTTTAGGGTGTACGTTTTTAACAGAGACGTTTTTCTTTCCTAGGTTGTTTCAGTCGAAGGATTTGTAGAGACCTGAGGAGAGGCAACCCTATATTTCACAAATAAAAAGCAAAAATTATAGTAAAGTCAGAAAAAAAACCCAGTTTTTCTAGATATATATATATAATTTTTTTTATTTTTTTATTTTGACAATCACATCCTTTGCACTGCCCCTACACATTGCACCTGTGACATATATACATTCCATTTATTATTATTATATTTTCCTTTTTATTAATTTTTTCTGCTCTTTTCACACTAGTCTTTTAGCACGGCCTTCGGAGCATGCCGCATTGCATTTCACTACACATATTACTTGTGCATCTGTCAAACAAAACCTTTAAATTTCTTAATAACTTTAATCGTCCTGACCCCATCAGATTTGTCAATCATTGCTCCAGACTGCAGACTCTCTGATGGTTTTACATCCCAAAATTTTGCGAGCAACGTACACTAAGTCAGAATTTCACCTGCTTTTACTTCTCAGTGTGTGTACCAGCATTTGGTCACCGTGAAACCCAACAACAACAATGCATCTGCGACGATCAGCGCTAAATTCACTCTGACTATGCGAGTGGAATCGCAGACCAGGAATGCAACTCTTTGCAGGTAACAAGTTTAACATTCTAACATCAAACCAGCTGTTCATTTTACCTATGATCCACAGAGGTAGAAATGCTGATTTGTTTCCTGTTTACTCATATTAACTCAGCCCGTGGGAGTGCATTGTTTCCAGACATAATATAATGTGGTGGCATCTGATGATTGCATCAGCAGTCCGCGAGATTATTTACAGTGCTGGGGGGAGTATTCTTGACCTGCTTTCTGGACCTGAGTGATGCCCTCCTTTAAACTACCTCGCCGGGTATCGATCAGGAGCCTTTTTGGGGTTAATAAGACCTGACATTCCAATATTGATGAAAAGGGCTCATTAAAGCTTCAAAACTGCATGTCCTGTGGAAACGTCCGCGAGGATGTTAAGTGGAGGAGACAGTTGCCATATTTATAAACAATCAGGACTGACAAGACACCGGGGCAGAGATTTCCATTTCGGGTTCACCTGTAAACAGATTCAGTTGCAACATGACAAGCCTCTGGTGCTTTTTCTTGCCCTCTCAGAGGTCTGTTCTTATGCTGCTCAGATCAATGCTGAGGTCTCTAACCAGACTGTGCTGCTATTGATTTCCTTTTCCCCTTTGAAAAAAACACTCCAAGTGATAGCTAGTATGTCATCCCAACAGTGGATCAATACCAGTGTGTAATGCATGTTTTTTGGGGCCTGAAACTGGAGATGTTGAGAGCAGGACGCACTTTAAGTCAGCAGACACTAGGTGGTGGTCTTGAGCTTCATAGGTGTTAAAGCCTCAGAAGGAAATAGTAAGACCTCCTTTTTTTTATAGTCAGGTCAAGAGGAAAAAGGCAGCCGTGGATAAAAAAAGTAATTTAATGTATGCTTCTAAGGAAATATTATTTCAGAGGGGATCAAATAGAAACAGCCTGTAGCTTTATGTTTTTCCTCAATATTTCACTGTTTCGGATGCAGGTGGAGGCAGACATATGGAGAAGGTGGTCATTACTCTGTATGGATCCAGATGTCAGATGCCAGTAATCCCAGCTGCACTCGCATTGTGGATAAGAGACCAAAAAATGCATACCTGCGTAAGTGGACAACACTGATGAAGAATACAGGATGATGAAAGTAATCAGTCGTTTTCAGAGTTTCAGAGTTTTGAATAAGAGGGAGCGAGACTACTTTGGTGAGACACGGTCATAGTGAAAGGACCTGTGTCCACTGTGAGGCCAAACCTTTGATCCACTCTCTACTTAATTGAGTCAGCAAGAGGAGAATCACTCGGCTTGTCCACATCTACTGAGCAGTAATTCTCATCCGTCTCTTGGGACATGATGTGTATTGATCAGATAAGACATGCTTTCTTGAAAAGGGATAATAAAAAAAAAAAAAAGCTTTTCTGTTTGTTTTGAAGGCCTGGCTCCGCGCGTGGAGGATTGTGGGTAATACATTAGGGAGTGTGTGGAAGGATTAGGGCGTAATGGGGTTTTGAAAGCGTCACTCTCCATAATGTACACTCTACTTAACAATACTGCAGATTATGTTGTAGATCAGACTTTTAAGGCCAAGTAGCCATTATCCGAGCAGATATATGGTCAGTGTGACTGCACCCCTCACGGTATGATGAGCTTCCATTAGCTCCACAGACCGGTGATTATACAAACTCCCCATAGGACTTGCTCAGCTTAAGTAATGGTCTGGTCAGCAGCTCAAGACAGGTTAGAGTTTCCCTGCTAGGGAATTTCAAAGTTTACTTCAGCGTCTCAGACTGATTGGCCATGGGGATTCATGAGGTCATTTGTTGGGTGCGGTATTCATCCAGGATATGTTTCTGTGCAGCTGCTATCAGATCCACCCTTTAATCATGTTAGTACTGTATTCTGCGTTGTCCCACAAACCACAAGTCACCTGCAGAGTCCTTAATTCTCACAAACTAATCCACATTATCGACCGCTATTAAGTGTTTTTGTCGACTTTAGCAAACGATGAACTGAACTTAATCTAGTTGTTTTGAAATGCCACCGTTAATTTTCTATTTATTATGGCTACAACTAACAGAGCGAGCATGGCTGCCTGCAGAGATCTAGGGTTGTTTCACTTCATGTGCTGAGAGCTTTATGGCATTTTTTTATGAGTGGATGGCAGAGATGCCATGACTTTTCCGAGGCGATTGAGTGAGCACTCTTTACTCAGAGTGGATGTCGTAGTGATAGTGTCATAGTCTATGATGCTGATGCTGACGGGTGAGCAATAATGTAGCAAACTTGCATTTTTGTTTGCAAAAAAGAAGGTAAAAATCAGATTAAGTTGTATTTAGCATAATGTGGGTTTCTGATGTGCACAAATGTCTCTCTTAACTGTCCACATTATCTACATTATGCAGTATTATACACATACAGGAGCATAAGATAACTTAAGATAATCCTTTATTAGTCCCTCAGTGGGGAAATTGCGGTGCTACAACAGCATAAGCTTTTTGTTCCTCAATGAATCCATTGGTTTTACCCCGATCCTTGTTCTGTGATCTGGGTAGATTTCATTATTTATTTAGCAAATACAAGACATCTCAGCTGCAGCATTTGTGCCCTCTCGTACTGTAAACATCATCTTGACCCCGCTCCTAACCATGATGCCCTCTGGCAGTCCAGTCCTTTCCCTCTTTCTTTGTTTTCTTGTCCTTGTTCCAGTGTAGCCTTACATTTTCCTTTTCCGACGCATGCAGGGTTAGATTACCCAGAATGATTGAGATGAGTTGATGGATTGGCCAAGAGGTTTCCATTAGATTCTTGTTTGTCACTTGAGGGATCCCCTTTGACACTGGTTGACTGACAGAGAGCCACAAAGGAGTCCAGAGGCGAGTAAAGCAGACGGTCTAGACGGGTAATCAGGCCTTTTATCCTCAGTCAGATCCTATTCTGATAGAGATGTACAGTAAAAACCTCCTGACATAAAAAAACTATGGTGTAGGGTGGTACAGTCTGATTACACAATGTCTATTTGTAAAGTTTTTTTCTTATTTTCCAGCTCTTCTGGTGGCAGCTCTCTTACTGGCCATCATCGCTCTCTTATTTGTTGTGGCACCCTACATCTACAGGTACCCATATGTATTTTACATCATCCAAAATGAAAATACCAGTCTGCACTGATTACCTTTCCATCCGAACCAGGCAGCCCAAACTTGTTGTCCCGTTTACAGGAGGCGTTGTACATCAAAATTTATTAAGACCATTTGCTGCCAAGTCCCACAGTACTCAATGGATAATGTAAGTAAAATGCTGCTTCTAGTGAATGCATTAGATTAATATTTTAATAAATGCAATGAGACGACGCAGATGCATGATTTCATTGATTACATTTCTATCAATCATAAGCCAATAAAATAAATGGTAGTCTCATTGAGATACTAAACATTTCAATGTGTTGAAGAAGCACCATTAAACCCACTCTTTTGTACATGTGCGTGTGAGAAAAATGTATGGAAACCTTTTTAATATCTTTGGTCTTTATTGCTGAAACGTTTTGTTCGTGGAAGTGAAAGCATTCAGAAGAGCACAAGTAACTGCACCAATTTTATTTCTTCACTGCCTTACGTGTTTGACTTCATGCTTTTTTTGTAAGCAAAAGTCAACATTGCCTTGATCCAACAGTTACATTGCATTATTTTCATTGGCCAGCTACGCAGCCTGAGATGCATTCCAAAATTGCTCCGAGACTCTAGTCATCAAGCCGTTTGGGAGACACTAATGGAATGATTGATGCAAATGTTAGCAGAGCCAATTGTACAGCAGACTTACATGGCAGCGATAGGGCGATGTATCCGTCCAATCATCTTGCTTGATGGCAAGGGCTGCTGTGTAGTTTTGGTGAGCATGAATGGCTCCTCTCATTCTTCCAAGCACAATGTCTCTGTCTTCCATATGCTGTTTGGATGGCATGCAGATCCATCATAACATATTAGTGCTGGTGTCTTCCTGCTCTGGCTCTTTAAACTGCTGCATGGAGGCCAGTGAGTCAGGCTAATCCAACTGAGAGGGCAACAGGCCAGAGCCATCTCAATGCTGCCTTCACAGAGAGAGGGAAAAAGAGGCGCCGCCACGCAGCAGTGGATGACCCAGAACAGAGACATGCCCGACATCATCTGACCCATGTGAAATTTGGTTTTGTCAACATTTTTACTTCTCAGAACAATTATAGTTATGTAAAATCTTAAAGCAAGGTTGCATGACATACAGTATATTACATATATGTCATGTAGTGTATTTCTAAATGTGTCCTCTGTTTTCAACCTCTCCCCTTTTTTTTTATTTTAAATGTTAACACACAAAACACAAAATAATGCAACCGCTTCAAGAGAAAGAACTTCAATTATAACGTAATCATAATTAATTACAGAAGAGGGACATTTTAAACTTAATGGCAATTAGAAGTTGTCTGCTAATTAAAGAGGTCTTGTAATCAGCACTTTGATATGTAAGTATTCAAAGCAACATGAGACAACTCCTAACGGATAAAAAAAATTAATAAAAATGATTCAAAGCTGCACTAATCAATATTTTTATATTAACATTGGATCAGATGACTACATGTTATGTGCAAGAGCTCACTCATGGTCACGAACCTACAGAGAATTATTAGCCAACTCTGCAGTTGCCCTTAGTGCTACAGTGAGTTTTAGTGTCTTTCAGCTCATTGTTTTGGTTTTACAGTTTGGGTTCAGTATTTCTGTACTCGTCAACCTTGATTCCAGCCAAAGCAGGCAGCAGCTTTCAGCAAAAGAGCTCTAATAAATGAAAAAACAGACAACGTTAGCTGCTAGTTGGTGAACGTAATGAACCAATTAGCAGCTAAAGAACCGGATATTTTTGGTGGAGACCTAAACAGAGCCTAAAGGAGAGTGAATATTGGACTTACATTCTTCATGTGACCAGAATGCTAATGTTGCCCCATGTCTGCTAGGTGTGTGAATGAGCATGATTTTGCAAATACGTTTACCTTATCATCTTTATGAGACGATCAATGTTGCGTTTACACTTCCACTGCCTTCAACTGGCTGAAAAATCAGTTAATCTTGTTTTAATATGTTAAGTTCAATAGTCCTGAAAAAGCTAACAAATAGAAATGAACTGCAACAACAAAGAGAAATAGCAATCACAAGTTGAAACAACGGGTATTCAACATATATCTACTGTATACAGTAGCCACATACAGTGAGATGTTGCTTCTCGCCATACAACCTTATATGACCCACACTGGTGTTAAGGTATTTAAAAACCAAAGTTCTGACATTATTTTGTCTACTTCCTAATTGCATCTACAGGACCGAGCACATGCTTGTGAAGCTGAGCACAATACCGCCCAAGCTAAGCCAACACGCCTGCGCTCACTGGACACTTTCCGAGGGTATGTACGGCATCAACAATCCCCTGTTTATCAGCCTATCGCCACATGCGGATCGTTCACATGCTAATTCTTTTTAGAGCAGTCTGAGGCATGGTGAAGATCTACAGGCCCAGGATAATGAATAATTACAGGGGTCATAGTCTGGCCACATGCTCCCCCAAGCTTTTGTTATCAAGCGGTATAGCTTTCGGCATAATTTCTGATATCAGTGCGTCTCGGGTTCAGAACAGTGTGTTTCTGTTGGTCAGGAGTGATGCATGTGATTGAATCTGGGCTCCCTGCTAGCCTTAATTGTGGCCTGGGGGTAGACACAAAGCACGCCTCTCTGGAAACAGGATGCTGGTGTGGCTTTGACCTCCCCCTTGCCAAATAATTGATGTAATAATACCGTCAACATATCAGCACACATCCACACGGCCATAGATCTCCTGCCAAAATGGAGAGCGAGAGGAAATCCAGCAGCACAGAGGCAGCATCCAGCAGACGATTGGCATCTTCTCCATCTGTGGCTTCCTTTTGGATGAAAAGCAATCTGAAATCCCCCGTGCATATGTGCTGAATTCAAAATACCACAGGCTTTTTTAGTTTGGGAGCTGAATTGGTTGAGTACATGTACACCGGTATTTGCAAAGGTTCAAGGAAAGGATACATTTGGATTTCATTTCCCTTCACTTACACTTCCTGCCACAGTCCTGTTCAATCTTATTAGCTGAGAAATCACTCCGGGGTTACAGATACTTGTCACATATTGATGTCCTGATTGATACGGGAAATTCCCATACCTGACAACACACTTAATCAAACTGTGACTCAGCACTCAAGATTAACGCCGTGTGTGCCTCCTCAGCCCTGTGACTTATGATCCATAACTCTGATAAGTAACAACTTTCTACAGAGAACAGACACATCAGTCATCGGCCATAAATGCTGAGACATTTCTAAAGGCAAAAGGCTTTTCTTCTGAGCCGAAAGGTTTTTCTGATCATTGCTCAGCCTCCACTGACATGATATACAGAGAACAGTTGGGTACGGTTGCTTGTTCATTTTTCTAAAAGGATTTGGATTTTAATCTTGTGCCACACTGCTAAAAGCCTGTCGCCAGCTTCCTTACTGTTGAAAATCGCACCGTCAGTAGTTAGCAGTGCCGTACAACAGAGGGAACAACTGTTTAAGCAAAACAATGGATTGTCAGATCCACTCAAAGCCAGGTGGCTGACTCATTCTGTGCCTTATTTAGACTAAGCTCCAACTTTTCCTCCGATTCAGTTTCAGATCTGCTCTGAAGTTTGGCCACAAAACCTTGGCATTTCCAATCAAGTAGTAATTTATTATGACTATACTGGGTGTCCATGTACTTGATATGGCCAGCACAGCAGGTAACTCAATACCCTGCAGTGATAGTGTAACTATCCATTTGCAACGGGGAAATGTTCTAAGCTAATGCTCTAATTAGTAATGCATGTACAGTGATTCAAATCAAAGAAGTCCATAAGCGTCTATCAGTGAGTCAAAACCACTTGTCACTGCTGCGAAAAAGACACGTCTATCTGTAATCTGTTAGCTATAAATCATGAATACTGAATCCCAGACATTAATTAGGTCTATTACTGAAGTGACAAATGTTCACTGGAGAGCTTCACAGGGATATTTACAACTTTAAACCTGATTAGGAACCAAGAAACAAGTCTGTGGTGCTTCAACCTGGACATTATCACTTTGTATTAACTTTGGGCCAACAAAGCGATCTCGGTACACAAGATCATATTAATTAAGCACTTATAGTTTCCCTTAATCATAATTAGAAGCCACAAGTGTCACGTGTGTGTGTGTGTGTGTGTGTGTGTGTGGCATTTGTAATGTAATCTGCCTAAAACATGGCTCACATTCACAAAGATGGCCAATAAGCTCTGATGCTGCAGTGATTTTAGCCGGCCAGGTCTCATCTGGCTAGTGATATAAACCGTCTTTGTCACTATGGCGACTAATGGATATGTTTGTCAAAATTTAAATGATAGCCTGTTTGTGTGCGTGAGAGAGAGAGAGAGAGAGAGAGTATATGGACACATATGGCAGGGTTTACTCTACTTTAATAGCCCTTTTGAGATGATAGTGGCCGATTAAAATCTTGTATCAGCAGGTTGGGGCTAAAAGAGCAGTAATGGCTTTGGTGCACCTCTTAATTGAATCTAGGCAGAAAAACAAGAGGAGGCAGAGGTAGATACAGTGCACACTTATCAGACAGTCTTATTCTTAGAGGTTATCCTAATCTTGTTGTGGCTCTGAAAGACCCCACTGATTAATTCTTTTTTTTCTATTTGGTTAAATAACACATGAATCAGAAGCATAAATTCATGTATGTAGGATGGTGAAAGGCATGAGTCTGCCTCGGAGCAAATCCTCTGTAGACGCTTGCCCATGCAACCATTCGCTCTCCCCCTGCCAGTTTTATGTTGTGTAATGGCCCCCTCCCATTTTCTGACATGCAACGCAAACACCTTTTTCCGTCCGATGTCTGATTCAGTGAAGCACTCCATCACGTGTGCTGTGTTTCAGTAGCCTTGGCCAGTGCTAAAGTATAAAGTGTATCATATATTAGATGCAAAGTCTTTAGTCAGCACTCCTGCTTGAGGAGATCCAGAGGACAAGTGTTCATTTCCTGAGTGATTCATAATGCTTAGATTGCATTACCTAGCATTTGGAGTGTGACAGAATAAAAAGCCCCTCCTCTGGCCTTTTTAACTTGAATTCAAAAGTTAATATTGCATCAGATGTATTAGTAACATGGTATGAAAACAGATATGAATGTTTTATTCTGTTTTTCATGTATCTCTAACAGTTTTCACCCATATTTCCATTACTCACTCTAATGCATGAAGGATAATCCAATTATTACTGATTCCATGTGTAGTTTACCGTGTACTATAGTGCTTACTCATTGTACTGTCTGTGTAGGTTTTCCCTGACAGTGATGGTATTTGTGAACTACGGTGGAGGAGGCTACTGGTTCTTTCAACATGCGCCATGGAATGGTTAAGTAAAATACAAGACATGCACAAAAGTAAGACCAAAATAAGAGTTCCACTGCAGCTTGTGTTGTACAAGCTTCACCCCTATAGCGATTTGAAACTTTAATGTTGTTTTATTCTGCCATTCAAGTAGATTTAATAGCTGAGAGGACCAACAGATCACAGTGGTCAGTCTGTTTCATGGAAGGAGCAGAGACGTCTAATATTAATGCACGCCTTCTTTCACATAAAGCCAGATGTGAAATGAATGTGTGAACTCGATGCAATCATTCATAGCAGCATTATGTCTGCAGCATCTTCTGACCTGTTGTCACTAATTATGACTAATGCATCCTCAAACCAAACGCACAGGATGCCATTCCTCATACGAGCAGAATCAAAGGCACGATCCATGGAGTTTTATTGTTATTAACAATCAGGGAGGAGATGAGGAGGGGGAGGAGGTATGAGTGTTTAAATGGCAGTTGGGAGAATATGGGAGGGGGCTGTGAATGGGTAGTACTCGCCTCCTGAGGTGCCGTGGAGCAAGGCAGCTCTGACCTGACCCAAACAGAAAGCTGAATCACTTTTCCCTAGGTTAATGAAAGTTAAAAAAGACAATGCATAAATGTCACTGCAACTTTTATGAAATCCATGGTCCATGGTGATGCTAGCCTCTTTGCCACATCTGCAAGGGTGTATTGATTTCATAGGTGGTTTGATTAATCTTCTCTTTGCTGCAGGGTCACTCCTGTCACAGGAGTGGGGATATTTATTCACCTTTTCAAAATGGAAAGTTAATGACGGGTGCAGCACTTTAAGAACATAACGTGGTTCTTAGTTCATCTAGTAGCCCTTCTGGATTGCAGAGATTAGAAAAGGGCAAGAACTGTGAACTCTGTATAATGGCATCAGTTTCATCTATCTGTGTGTCTACTGATATTAATTTATGCCTGTGGATTTGTTGCAGGTCTAACTGTGGCAGATCTTGTCATGCCATGGTAGGTTTGGTATAAGAGGACAGTTAGACATGATCAGTCCTTTTTAATATACACAAATATGCATATTGTTGTACATATATACATGTTTTAATAGCATAATACTGTTGTTTCTTCCAGGTTTGTGTTTATTATTGGGACTTCGGTGGTGTTGGCTCTCAGATCCATGCAGAGGAGAGGCGTTAACCGCCTACAGCTGCTGCGCAAAATCACCTGGAGAACAGCCGTCCTCCTGATGCTCGGCTTCTGCTTCCTCAACTACTCTCCAAGAGACGGACCACGTAGGTGCAAAATATGCAGCGCGTGATTGTTAATGGAGCAAATACATTATATGCGGGGGTGCTTGTTCTGTACCTCTTGTTCGTTCTATACTGGGGAAATGATTAAAGCACAGACGCTGGCATGTCTAATAATATGTCCACTTGTTACATGTACAGTACTGTAGATCAATTAGCACCTCTGGAAAACAGAAAGAGGCTTTTCTTGTGTTGATGCACTTGAAAAAATGCAGCTGATAAAACAAACTGCATTTGCTTTTACAATCGGTCACAATAAATGTTGAGACTGATTCTGTAACAAGGTATTTTCAAGATCCATTCAATATTATGTCAACAATTAGTCGGTTGAAAGATTTTGATAATCCATTAATTGGTTCAGTCATTTTCCAAAAGAAATGCAAAACATTTGATGGTTCTACCTTCTCAAATGTGATCAATTCTTGTCGGTCAGACAAAACGCATGTCTTAGCTACGCAAGCTAGTCTAGGAAAATGTCGTGGGTATGTTTCACTATTTTCTAATGTTTTATAGACCAAGTGAATAATGGATTAATAAAATCCGGCTACTTGATATACTATTAACATAATCAGTAGCAAGAAAGGAGTAATATAAAGCTTATATTTGGTATGTTCATATTATGCACAATTCAAAAAGTCAGGTGACAAAAGACAACAAGGTTTATATGCATTTAGATCCAGATTTGTGATAAAAGCCAAAGCTGCAGGGCTGTGTCGAGGTTAAAGGAGGGGAAGCAGGCTGCAAATCCCTACTTCATCGTCCACCTGGGGATGCACAGGGCGCCCTTCACACATTAGCCATCCCCAGTGCTAATGGACTTTCTTGGGTGGATGTCTGCGTAACTGGGTTAACAAAAATATTGTTATTGTGTGTGTGCAATCTCAAAATCCAGCACCAGGGGACGTTTAACAGAGGCAGATTGAGCAAAAACAACCGCTGCGGTAATGGACAATTACAAACAGATAGTGTTACACCTGTCAGCTCCATGCAGCTGCTACTGGAGCTGATCATAATAGCACAGTGACTTTTACCATAAACTGCAGCTTTGTCCTCTGTCTCCAAGGACACCCTCGGCAGTTCAGTCGCAGGGTTTGATCTAATAAGAGAATGGAGTCATATCAGCTCAATACCGTAAACCGTTTCAATGTCAGTCGAGACAGAAGTAGGTGTTAACCTTTGGCATCAACTATGAGTCATTTCAAATAAACGCTTCTACGGCTGGATGTCCAAATCACCGTCAGAGCACCATTAAAGACCTTGAAACTCCCAACTTTGTTGGCTTACAAAATTATAAAGCACTTGATTTAATGGTTTCCATTAGATAAACTCAAAAACGCATTGTGGTGGAGCTAAAAACACGGCTGTTTCTCTTGATTCCTTAGAAGGTGACATTTCCGACATGGAAGAATATTATTTTTGCTGAAGGCAACAGTGAGTTTTCAAAATATGATCTCTGAACATTTGGTCATGTTTATTCTTTTTTTTGATGGTGAGAAGTTACAAGAAAAGGTCAGTCCGATGAAGATGAGGTCAAAAAGTCAGATTCGAACCCTTCTGTTGAGTAGCCTTCAGAGGATGTTCAAGTAAGAAAACCCTCTTTTTGGAAAGTTTTTGACTCAGCTATTTGCTCTACTTTCTTATGGCTTTATTGAATTTGAGTTTGAGTTTTCCACCATAGAATCGTTATTTTATTCATTCTGTCACTGAAAGTGCTCAGAGATGGGAAGTAGACACCAGAGCTTTAACTTCTTAAATGATATTGAACATCAAAAAGGGTCTCAATTTCACACACAAACAACATAAATTGATCATAAAGTGAAATAAAAGATGTTACAGTTTCCTGCAGTCCACCTTTAAACTGTGACTTTCAGGATGATTTTTATTCGAGTGACAAGTTTGTGGGGGAACAGATAAAGTACATTATGTTGGTGGGGGGTGTAACCTGCTGAATTAACAAATGTCTCATAAGTAGGAGCTTCCACTTTTCCTGTGAATAGAGAGATTTCCGCCTCTTATTTGATTTGTCTGGATCAATGATTGGGATTACACTGTTTTTACAGCACTTTGTGCAGAAAAGAGGTTTTCAATTAACTAATGTGTAGATTACCATCAATCTCTCCACCACAAGCCAATCCTATCCTCCCCAATTTGTCGAGACCAAGAGATTACTGGGAATCTTTGATTAGCTTCCCACATTCTTGACATGTCCATATCCTGAAGGCTGACACCATTTCCCAGTGTGCCGTGCTGTCCATCATCCTCCTTCAGGAGGTAATAGTAGTGAAATGATTGAGAAGATGTTCTCATATCCAATATTAGCAATTTCCTGATTTATAATTTGCTCAAATCAGCAGGAAAAGCTTTACACCACTGAGTTATATCGCTGCTTGTACCTGAGTTGTGAGTTCTTATAATCTTCATTGGGTGTAAAAGCACACATGAGGGCTCACACTGTGTGCTGCTGACTGTGTTCCAGTGTCCTGGTCTTGGCTGAGGATCCCTGGAGTGCTGCAGCGTCTGGGCTTTACCTACTTTGTTCTGTCTCTCCTGCAGACTTTCTGGGGCCAGAAAGAAATCCCATTGAGAGTGGTGAGAAACTCTGTCAAGTTCACTTTAGTCTGTCATTACACACAAGAAGCCCAACCTGGAAAAAAAATGTATAAACAGCTAATTTTCTGTTTTCACCTCAGGATTCCTGGGACCTGTTTTGTTAAATGTTGCGTTCTGTTATTATTGTTGGGAAAGGTGTCAAAAAGATCAGCTGTTTTGCACCTGAACACTATTTTACGTTTGTGTGCTGTGTGATGTAGTATCACTGGTGGAACCTTGTCCAGGATGTGGTCCTTTATTGGCCGCAGTGGCTGGTTATCATCCTGCTGGAGACTCTGTGGCTCTGCATCACTTTGCTCATGCCTGTGCCCAACTGCCCCACGTAAGTCCAAGCCAGACTCCCACTGTCATATAACTGGCCAAGTCCAATCTACTAAGTGTAAATTTCACCCGTCTCTCCATGCTGAGATAATCTCCAGTTGGGGCTGTTGTGCTGCAGCAGAGGTGTTAGCGTGCATCTTGTGTTGCTGATGTTGTGAACCGCCGTGATTTATGGGCCTGTGGTGAATGCTTCAGAGGGCATAATTAGCCAATCTCAGTCTGTCATGTGCAATAAGAGGAGCGGAGGCAGAGGATCCATCTTCCTCGCTGTGTCTTCTGCTCAGTGCTGCTTTTTTGTGTGTTTTTATTTCTGTGACCCTGCATGGCGTCCGTGTTAGAATACTGTGAGTTCAAATAGTAGCACTTTTTTCCCACAACTCTTGTGTTTTTTCCAGCATCTGATCTGTTTAGAATTTTCCTTGGTGGAATGTGAGGATGCGTGGTGAACAGATAGAAAAACACGCCCAAGGAGCTTCTTTTGGTTAAAACTGTTTGGTCCTAAAATTCACTTTTAGAGCCTTGCATTTTGTTTTATCTGTAACACTTTACAATAAGGGTACATTAATTAACATTAGTTAATACAGTAATAAGCAGTAACTAACAGTTTTGGGGTGTTACTTAAGGGATACATGTTTTCAGCTTTCCAATAAGGGTCACAAAGAGCATTAAAAAATGGCCAATTATGGTCAAGTAATGCTTATATAACATGCACAATAATTTATAGGTTAGGCTATAAGTTAAGGAACAGCTACTGTACATGAAGATAAAGGAATAAGCAAAGGTCTACATGAAGGCCATGGAGTGTGTCCACTGATCTCAACCTTTAACAGAAATAAGTCATAAGTTGGAGGATAGACAAGCATTACCCTTAAATAAACCTTTATAAAAACAGTTTTCTCTTTGCAATGCAAACATTTGAAATGGCTCAGCTGTGAACTTGACATACATGTTAATCAATATCTTTATGAACTATTTGCTAATATTAGTATGCTTATTATTGTAATTACCTGTTATTTATTGCTTAATACTGCATTAACTAATGTTAATTAATGTACCGTTAATGTAAAGTGTTCCCATTTTATTTTTCAATGCTTTATAATAATTTTGTTACTTTTTCAATGCCATATACTTTTAATTCTGCTAATACTGTACCATTTGTTATCAGAGGGTATTTGGGAGCTGGTGGAATCGGTGATGACGGTCTTTACCCAAACTGCACTGGAGGCGCAGCAGGATACGTTGATAGATGGATGTTTGGTGATAACATGTACAGATACCCCTCATGCAAAGCAAGACCTCTTTTCACTCACATGTCTTTATTTTGTCTGTCTATAGAGATATTGTGGGATCTGTGGTGGAATTAAAACCATTTAAATAACCTTGCTGGTCCTCCTCTTATTGCTTTTTCCAGGAAATGTATCACACTACGCAGCCCTTTGACCCAGAGGGGCTTCTGGGTACAATCAACTCCATAGTCATGGGATTCCTGGGGATGCAGGTAAAATGGATTATTTGTTTCTCCTGTATGTGTCTCCATTTTCATAGGGAATAAATATTAAGTACAAAGTAGTTTCAATGAAAACAGTTTCCTGAAACATATATAGGTTTTTTGTTTCATAAGGGCTTTATTTTAATAGTTTGAGCAAACACAATTCCATTCACCTCCATTGTACTTCATTGTACTAATCGCAGCAGGTTTAAAATGTCCTGCTAGATGATGCCGCTATAAATAAGTGATAAAATGTTGTATTCTTTTCTGTGATTTGGATAAACTGCCCAAACTTACGTCCTCACAATACTGGCCCCCAATTGGCTGAGAGCAGCAGCTTCTTTTATTCAGCCAAACTGCTCAGTGAAGGATTACTGGTCAAATGCAGAAAACACATTTAAAAGATTCAATCAGTTTTTCAGATACAGAAACCGATCATAACCATGTGTAGTTATGACTTCGGAATTTCTTACAATGACTCCATTAATCACTCCATTCATATTTGTGATTTATCAGTGGAAATTTAGATTTCTATACCAGAGCTGCTTTACATAGAGGGTCAGTGATGATCAATGCTAATATGTTCATTTAAACAGATATTAGACAGTGAGACTACAGTTAAGTCTACTTAAATTAAGGTTTTGTGAAAGACTCTTTTCCGTCTACTTGTAAGTGCACAGCTGCCCTCCTGTATTGACAAAATGTTGTCAGAAAGTGGGGGGAGAGTCTCTGATGCTTGACACTGTCGCTTATAACCATTTGTGTTGTGGGAAGTTGCCATGCAAAAGCAGCCACATTGCTCAATTCCCAGTGGGCGGTTAGCACTGAGCCCTTCAGTCAACAAGTCTTAGACGACACGCCAGGTGTCCACCGCCCTCCTCTGTGTTCCCCCATGATAATATCCTCAGCTGAAACATATTCATCATCACCAAATTAATCAGTGGGTGCGGATGACTTACACCACACATCTGGCTCAACAGGATAGGAGAAATGTGACCGCCACTTCAGGGACACAGCATTGACACCCACATCCCAGGCCTATTTGGTTACTCAAGGGCAAATACATGGACACACCGGTTGGTGTTTACGTGGTATTTGTTAGAAAAATTCATTATTTTTCCAACAGTATTTCTCTTTAAATGTATGACTGAGGGAGTTGTGACTGTACTAATCTCTGCCTCCTTCTCTACAGGCTGGGAAAATTATCGTTTTCTACAAGGGGAAGAACGTCCACATCCTCTGTCGATTCCTAGTGTGGGCCGTCCTCCTGGTATGTTACATCATGTGGAGGTTTTAAACACAGCTGGTAAAGTTAATGAGTGTAAAAGTCAATTCATAATTTAAAACCAAGACAACAAATCACTTAAAACATATTCCTGCTTCCATGACTCACACAGAGCTGAGCACTTTTACAGTCTTGCTATTTTACTTCACCTTGCAGGTAAACTCTGCGACATGTTTTCCAGCCATTCGGGTATTTGTCATATGGCAGAAGCCATTCATTAGCAGGCCTTAGTAAAAGACATGAGTGTGTGATTTCACTACAGTTATACAACATCCATGTGTGACTGTATTTCCGGGCAGACATGGGTATTCAGTGCCTCAGGGGCATAGGCACTGTCTCTCATTGCCTATGCACCTCACATATGGTTTGAGATTAGAAGAGTTGTGATAGATAAATAGATTAGTCCATTCAAATCCAGAAAAGAAAGATAAATTTCTTCATGAATCTGTTCAGATCGCATTTGAGGTCATATTTGTTTTGGATCTGTGCTCATTCTGGGTGGTCTCAAAACACAAAAAGAGGCAAGCTGGCCTCTATTTCATTTAGAGGGGGAATGTGTCCCACAGGGAGAAGCATAGTGTTATACGAGATGGCCCATTTTGCATTTCTTAACCTGTGACAGGAGGTGGTTAGTCTGCTCTAACGAGATTGACAGATATCCGTGTAGAAAGGCCAGGCTTTGCTGAACTGTGCTTGGCCACTGTTTTTTTGTACATACAATAAGATGCTGTAGAGATGTTGCTCCTTTGCAGAATGGGTTAGTAAGGGCCTGCATGCTGTGGAGGCAGACATCCTGAACTGGCAGCCCTGTGACCTGGAGCGATGATGGAGCTGTAGGAGCTGGCTGCATCACTCAGCCTTGGAAATCAAACTGTGCAGGATGAAAAAGAAGGGGCCAGTAGACGCAGCCAGACAAAAACAGAAAGAAACAGTAACAGATCCCATTAGCTTGAAGTTCTGTGGTTGTGCCTTCTCTGCAATATAGATATTTTAGATATCAGGCTGCTTCAGACTGGCATGTTTAACTGTTTAACCAATGTGAAGGAAAAGGAAACGTTTTCATTCATTTACTTTGTCTTATCAGTACTATCTTTCACGTAGGTCTGTGAAGTCAAGTTTATTTGTGTAGCCCAACATCACATGAAATATCTCAGTGGGGTTGTCAGACCCACAATAGCAAAGAGTTCCTCTTCCAGCCCAAACTTTGTTAAAAAAAAACAAACAAGAAAGCTTATAGGGAAGTAAGAGAGGAGTCTACAGCCATGCCATGTATAACATGTTAAATAAATACAAAGTAGGTATCTGGTCATGAAATAAAGAGTTGGACAAATCAACAGGTTGACCTGATGATGGTAAGTCATCCTGAGAGGAGCTTGAATGTCTGTACTAAATCTTATGGTAATACATCCAGTCGATGTTGAGACATTTCACTCAAAACCACAACTTTTGATCTCATGGTTGCACTATAGAAGAATTCAGTGCATCAGTCTCTAAGGTCCATCATCTGGGAAGCATCTGTACCAAATGTACCAATCAATCCAATAATTATCAAGGCTTTTCACTAAAAGCCAAAAATATTTCTAGAGGAAGTAGGAGGATGTCTGCACAAAATTTCACGACAATCCATCCAAAAGCTGTCAAGATATTAGGTCAGTCTGGACCTAGAGCCATGTCATCAGCATGGCTAAAAAGTACAAAAAACAGCAACAGTATTATAATCCAATAGCATTGTAATAGGTCCAATATCAGTGTACTACATCCAATATAATATGTCCAGAAGTTGCAGGAATGGGTATTTTGGGTTTGTATATCAGGAAAGGTACGGCTTATATATGTGGGAATCAATTGAAATTCTGTTGTGAGAATTTAATGTCGTTAACCTCAATTCTTAAATGACAAATCTCCCCATTACACCTCCTGGTGTTGAATCTTATTGACTATCATTGTGGAGCAAGTGACTGGAGGGAGGTGAAATAAATTAGATCCATTTGGCTTCTCCCAGAGGCACAGAGTGATAAAGTAACACATGACGAAATAAATAAACATTAGGCTTTTATGTTTTTCCACTGTATCATGGTTCACCAGTTAATGCTACATGGATGATGTGGCTGCTACTCAAGATTATGTTGTAATGTTCAGGACCATACAGTGTTTAGTGATGGATCAATACAGGGACTTAACTGAAATATAGAATAACAATAAAATAGATTTTCTCACCTTGTAATCACTGACAGAGAGTTGGCCTTGTTCCTTTTCTGGGAACAGATACACACCATGTGTGAAGTATGAATATAACAGATAATCGTCCCACATGTACTGCTTATGTACATTTTCTTTGCTTTCTTCTGAGTAGCTAAATCTGTTTTTAGTCCCACAAAGTGTTTTCACCAACAAAGAAAGCTAAATTAGTTTTAGTGATTGGCCTGCTCATGATATTGACTTTTCTAATACGATTTCGCCTCAGAGGGGAGGTAGGAAGCGGAGCTGAGCTGCCTCTTGTGTCAGACATGTGCTCTTGACATTACCAGGTCTCCTCAGTGGAGGAAGGAGCTCATTTCTGCACGCACCCAACCACAGGATTGATATTATGCACAGGAGGTTCACAAAGAACCAGAAAGTGTTGATACAGTAAACAACAAGCCAGGTTTTACACCACAGTTCACTGTAGTGTGATTTCAGTGGCGGATTGATATTCAAGGGTGGCCATGCATTTTCCTCCTAATAAACAACAGCCCCTGTTAATTAAAGTCCAACGATCAGGCTCCAGAAGTGAGAGATTGAAATTGAGCGATTGCCCCACATACCAGCCCCATCCCACATCCTGCTGCCTGGATAGCCTGGAGATGCAATCCAGCCCCGGCTAGGCTATTTCCACACCATCGATTCTGTCATCTATACGCATGATGGATATCCACCTAACGAGCATGTTTGGATTGTGATCCTCTGCCCTGGGTTTCTCTGTGGAGCACAAAATGTTTCCTCAAGTATCTAAATCATATGTGAAGGTAAATAGATGAGACAATAAAAGATTTTATTGATGCAGCGTTCATCAGATCACACGCAGTTTGTCTGTATCGTAGTTGATAGGGCTGTGGACAACTTGGCCTCACATGGGTGTGACTCCATAGGTGGCTCTCTTTGAGGAGCACAACGCTCCACTGTGGATCATCAGATTGGCGCGTTTGCAGTCCGCTATTGTGTGTGTGTATGTGTGTGACTTGATGGACCTTGTTCATCGTGACTCTCAGATAATCCTTTAATCTGCCGGAGTTTGCTTGATTCTGTTACCTCACGTTTTAGCAGCCCAATACACCTTGCTTTATCGCCCTCCATTGATTTGAAATCTGTTTCATTTCCACCCTCAGGGAATCTCTGCAGCCATCCTTTCTAAGTGCACACGAGATGGAGGATTTATACCTGTCAATAAAAACCTTTGGTAAGTGCTTCCTGACCCTCTAAATCCAGCCACTTTTCCTCACAAAAGAAAGGATGAGTTTCCAACAGGCACAAATCAAGGCTGCTAAAACATGCGTTTACTTACCTCTAACGACAGCTATGACTGTAAATAATCACCCGGGCTGTCAGGAGTGTGAGGTGCAGCGGTTATACATCCTCCCATGATCACTCTTCCTTACGGCCAGCAAAATAAAGGGTGCTTTATCCTCTCCACCCCAGAAGCACTCACTACACATTTTACCAGCTCTGCGTGATGGTTCTGGGAAAAGCATCTGTATAACCACAGCGTAGTCTGACTACTCCCAAACTATCATATATTGTTTTTCCAAAAAGGCATATATGCATGGCAAGGCATGGCATTTTGATAAATGTTTGTAATGATATTGCATGAAATACAGCGCAATTACTACCTCAGACGTAGATAACTTTACGACCTGTATGTTTGTTCCTCTCCCACATTCCCGTTAATATGATGTGAGTCATTTTAATGTTGCAGCAGGAAGAATACCATTTCATCTGTGATGTGTAAGCAACTTCTTCATGATGTTCCACAGGGGCCCCCGCTAACGCTGTGCTCATCCCTCGCCATTACCTGCCTGGCTTTTATAGGCAGTTCATCATGCACAGGTTATTGAGCTCTTGAGTACGAGTCCCTGCCTTGATGTCTAGAAGTAATTAACTCCCAGCCAAGAGTCCTTTTTGGCACCACTTCAGCTGAGATAAAACATAAAAAAAGACCACTGCAAGGAGGCTTCGGGAGGCAGCCATTTTACATCAGATGATATTACATCAAACATTCTTGCACTTAGGAGCAGACAGGGACATGGCTGGCTGGCATGGCTCCATGGGGCACGTGCCAAGGATCCACTGCTGATGCTTTAGACCAATCCAGCAAACTGCAGGACAGTTTGCTGGATTGGCTCGGGACCCCTGGGTGTTATTTATCTGCAAACAGGATTGAGATAGACTGAGATAGTGTTTTTTAAACCCTTGTTCACGGAGCAGTACTAACATTTTAGTGATGCCCAAATGTCTCGGAGTAAAATGTTGTTCTTGTAAAGTGTCGCTGATGGTCTGTTTCCCCAGGTCGTTGTCCTATGTGATGTGTATGGGCTGTTTCTCCTTCCTGCTGCTGGGAGGCATGTACTTTATCACTGATATTAAGGGCTGGTGGGACGGCCAGCCATTCATATACCCAGGTACTGTTTAATCACAAGTCAAAGGGCTCAGTGTATTATACTGGTTTACATTCAAACCTCTGAAACATAATTGCACACTTTGAACGCATTGAACAGTGGATCACATGGCTGCTTGTGGTGATGAACCCACTAAGAATTATCACTCGACTCTGCAGTTTTAATCAGCTCTATGAGCGTTTTAACGTTTTTCAGCTCATTGTTTTGGTTTTCCGGACACTGCTGTTTTGGTTAAGTCTCACCTCTCTCATCAATTCTGTTTCCATATACAGGCAGCTATTTTCAGCTCAAATGCTCCGAGAACCCACTGTACACTGCCTGCCCAGCATCAAACAGACAAAGTTAGCAACTAGCTACTGAACATTGTAGAGCATTTAGCAGCTAACTAGCCAGATATTTCCCTCAGGACTTGGTGGAGTGCAAAACAGAGCTAAAAGGAGAGTGAGTATTGGATTTATATTTGCCAGATGGCCACAAACATGGCTACAAATAAATGCTAACATTGCTCCATATCTCCTCGGTGTGTAGATTGGCACCTGTTTGCTAACATGTTCACCATAAAGATGGTAATATCTATGTTGTGTTTACAGCTTGTTTACAAAATATCAGTTAATGCAGATTTACAGGAAAGTTCTGGTATATTTCAACCTGGGTCTTATTCTCATACTTGCAACCATTTTGACAATGCTTAAAGCTTACTGACATTAATAAATTTAAAATGCTTGTCTCAGAGTCCGACCAAAGGTAAACACAGTAATTAGCTCTTGTAGCTAACTGCATAGGAACCTACTTCTGGGACAACTTGCCAGCTGTCTATTCATCTGCAGTAATAACAAACATTTAGCACGTATCATAAATGATTAATCTAAAATGGAAGTTTATCTTGAAAGCCTTCGGGGGTTTGCTCTGCTTGCCCGAATATACTTGTTTTGTCCAAATTCACATTTTCCAAACCTCTACAGTGGAGGTGGTGGGTGCAAAGAAGCGTCACTTATGGAGACTAAGACCCGGGTTGAGAAGTATTCCTTTAAAACAGAGCATCCCTGTTTAATATCAACTTGTGATTGTCTCTCCTCCTCAGGGATGAACTCCATCTTAGTATATGTTGGCCACTCACTCCTGGGTTTCTACTTCCCGTTCAGCTGGGAGATGCATTTCCAGAAGAGCCACTGGGAGTGGCTCTTCCAAAGCCTGTGGGGGACGGCACTGTGGGTGCTCATCGCTTACCTGCTGTACAGGAAGAAGTTCTTCCTCAAAATATAAACCAGGATGATCATCTGTCCATGCAATGTTCTGTAGATGTCATTATATGATTTTTCAATTCTAACACTATTCATGGTAGCTATATAGATTATTCTAGCATATGTGGACATTTTGAAAAATCATGGCCAACTTTTCTTGGCTTAATCCGTTTAGTTTACTTTTTGGTGATGTACAACCTACCCACGTACATTTGAATGAATTGTACTAATGCTAATATCCAAGCCATCTGAAAGATCAAGCAGCTAAGAGGAAGTGCTTTAGGTTTTTAACCAAACATAAGCTGTAGCACAGTGAAAAAATTATGAAAATGTTCATCCATGAAACCCATTAAACCAGCACTCAGATTCTAAAGAAGATGTCTGATCCACTGTCAGTGTGGGCCGCTGAGGATTTATTTAAGGACACTTGTTTTGTACACTGAATAGACTGATTAAAGGTGGTACTTAACAAATTAGGCCGAGTGATTCCACTACACACCAGGCCAGCCATTATGAGTCTGTTGCCATGGCCACTCCTTCTCTTTCTGTGTGTGTGAGCCAGTACCATCTGCTGTCCAAGTGACAGTGCTTTAATAGGGGTCAAGATGCACAGCTCACCAAGGAGTGTCATTAATGGGACCGACACCTCTCGCACTCATTGTATTAGAAAATCAGGGAAATTACGCAAATCCAATTCACCACAGAACAACGATGAGCCCCCTCAAAGAGGCTGAGCCCGATACATGTTTTCCATTTTCCATATTTAACACACAAATCTGCTTGCCTTCTGAAACAGGGTTAATTTTTACACTCGGATTATAATTTGCCCACATGGTTGACAATCTGGTTGAGTGATTTCTAGATATTTTTGTAGAATGTGTACATGAGTATTGAACACGCTCAGATCAGTGTGCCTGCAGCATCAGGTCAGGTGGTGCGTAGATCATGAAATGACCATCTAGTTAATGAAATGAAACAGCATCATGGTCTTCTTCCAGAGTGAAATCATATTACACACTCCCCAGAAGCCGTAATAACATTTCGTAATATGGTGTAGTGGTTTTGGTAATTGTCTTATGAACAGAAGTTGTTTGACTCCCTGTAGGTGCATCCTTCTTGAACAGGACTCAAATCCATAATTGCTTTCCCAAACTACTGTGCCAGCAATGGAAACTCATAGCTGCATCTTCATGAGACGAAAACGAAATCGATACGAACTCACCACGGAGGTCTAAAGATATCTTTTGTGCACTTACATGCAATGATAAAGCTTATTTAAATATAAGCATTTAGCTGACTCATTCAGAGTGGCTTGCAGTAACTGCAGCAGCATCATGTGCTCAAAATCCACTAAATATCACAAGCAGTTGTTAATAAAGATCAGAGGGGTCCAAATAACGTCCAGGCTGGAGGTGATTAATATTCTGCTTAGATTTCAGATTGAATTTCTGCTGAACCCACGTTAAAGCGCTCATAACTTGCGCTCTGGCATTGCCAGAGAAAGCCCATGAGATACCATTGGGCTTCCACATACCGTGACTACACCACCGCATTTCCTTGTCTTTATCGATTTCGCCTATGTCTCAGGATACCTATTGTCTGTCACATGGAAACTTTATCCCAGATACCATGTTCTCATGCAGCATGCATGCAATGATGCCGACACTCTCCCTTGATGCAGCATTTATCCTCCTAGTGTAGGTGAATGTTTGAGTACAGTATCTGTTAACGTATTAACATCAGATTCACATATGAAGACAACATGATATCATGAAGAAAGTGACACTTTTCAGATCTTCTCTTGGAACACTTTAAAGAATAATTTTATTTTAAATGTATATATAGGCATTTAGATAGAAGCATGTAGTGTAAAGTTGAAGGTTACATCAGCGTTGTGTGTCTGAGACTAGCAAAACAACTGAATATAATAGCTAATCTGGATATTATGAGGCTTTCAACATGTATTTTCAATACAGCAGCAGGTCCCAAGCCTGCATAATTTGAGAATTATAGAAGTTATATACTTATGAAATAGATAAACCGAGTAAAAGACAGCAGGTACAAATATAATGACAGTGGTAATAATGTGATTTCTTCCACGTTGTGAAAGCTGCTGGAGCTCCTGAGACGCCCTGCCATCCCGTCTGCAGCCCAGTGAGCTCCAGTGTTGTGCTCCATGCAGAGACATTGATTGGAGTGTGAGTGCCTGGTGTCCTGCCCCCCGAGGCTGCAGCAATGCATCACTCCACACTGCCCAGTCACACAGAGAGAGGCCCCTCACTTCAACACAACCTTCAGCCTCGGGCCGCACACTCAAGACCCGAGCCCCTTCTCAAAGGTCCCACAGTTGGACCAGAGTCACATCATGGTCTTACAGTAGTAGTTGGCTGATTTTGTCCTGGCAGGTAAAGTATCATTTATGAGCAGAGAGACACTGCAAACGTCTGCCACCTCCCAAATGGCCCCCCATTTATGTGATTCCAAGCTACTGACTGAAACCTTGTTCTTAAATTACACTTAAAAAAAAAAAACAAGTAGACAATAAATGTCACTGGTAATGGTGAATAAAACTCATACATAAACGATTGCAAGTCTGTTATAATGAAGCAGTAATTAAACTGAACGCACCTGATGCCATTTTTGAAAACAGCGCCTGTACCTTTAATATGCACCATTAGGCTGCACATTTAATGATCATTATTAATAATCCCCCCCCCTGCAGAGTGTTAATGAGATGACTGACCTGCTGTTAAATTATGCTCTTAAATTTCCTGTAGATGCTGTGTGCTGCTGCGGAAGCAGCGGGGCAGTGAGCAGTGAACCTCCTCCCCCTGGCCGGCCAGGCAGCCAGGCAGCCAGTCAGCCAGGCAGCCAGGCAGCCAGTCAGCCAGGCAGCCAGTCAGCCAGTCAGCCAGGCAGCCCAGCAGCAGCCACTGGAGCCGCGCACAGCATCCCGTCTATGGGACACCGAGGACTTCATCTGGTCGCAGGGAGCCGCGCACAGGACACACTGGTTTACATCAACGCCTCCGTTTATTTCAGCGCTTTGATTTTTTTTTTTCCTTTTTTTTTTTTTTTTATTCGTCGCACAAAGGAACTTTTTTTTGAATTTCATTTCCATTCAGAAACTTTCACTTATGGTTCGCGAATATGGGCTCAAGTTGTGGTTCCTCTCGGGGAAACGTCGCCGCGCTGCTGCCGCTGCTGCTGCTGCTGGAAGGTGGGTCCATCCTCAGCTTTACTCCTCGCAGGGCCACAAGATGAAGTTGGAAACCGTTTGAAATATGCGTCGCACTGAAGCGTGGCTGGCAAGCGGCTGATTTGGAAACGATAGCGCTACGTATGCAAACGAAAATAAAATGCAATTAGTGAATAAAAATGTAAAAAAAATAAAAAAATACTCCGGTCTAAATATTAAGCCAAATGAGACATTTTGAAATAGTGTTTTCTTTACACTTGTTACCCTCGTCCCTGTTTGGAGCGTTCATCTGACAGCATCAGGTTGTGCTTTAAAACATCTCCCCTCCTGTCAGTCAGTGAGGCAACGTGCCTACTTGTGGCTCATGAGCACGGCAGGAACTAAAATGACAAATCTGGGACTCACTTTAGATTCACAAAATGCTGGATTCTCTGTAAAACTGATTATCGTGCAGCTGTGTGTGTGTGTGTGTGTGTGGGGGGGGGGGGTGGGGGTGGGGGGGGTGAAGAGAAATGCAGAGAGGAAAGATTTCTGAGCTGCTGCAGACAGAGCCAGTGAACCTGAAGTCTAGATGACAACAGAAATGCATGTGAAACTGCGTTGAAGCTAAATTGCAACGCCTTTGGAGGGCCCACTGACTTTTAAGGCTTTTCCAAGAAGTATCTGAAATGGCACGGGCACAATGCCAGCACTGTCTCACGCTGCAGAAAGTGATCCTTGCTTTGTGCGCCCGTTGTTATGCGTGGTATGGCACACTGAAACCTGGAGTCAAATGAATACAGCCATATATCATAATATTATAATCCCATTCACAATCCCACAGCCCAACTGTACCAACACTGTCCTCCCATGCAAGTCTATATTTAAAGCTGCTCTCTCATAGCTCAGGGGTGTGCAAATCTCTGTGCAGCAGGTATGTCACATGTGATGCGTTGACAAATATAGGCCATCGTGTGGAACTCCTGAATTTGTTTTTGGACTTGCATCTTAACAGAGGCTACTCTTAGTTCCCATCATCACAGCCTTTTAGTGGAACTGAGATATGAAAAAGATGCTCACTTGCATGTGTCAGTGCTATTTCATGCCTGCAAACGTGGGCGTACAGTACCAAGAATCTACAACCCTCGGTAACCGCCCAAGAGAGCCGTTTCCTGCAGTGTTGTTAAAATGATTAATGGAATCTTTAAGGTGCCACGGTTGTATGTAATGCTCTCTGGGTCTTTTTCATGGTGGCAGACAGTGTAGTTCTCAGTGCGCAGGGGCTGAGAGACGTAGACGCACATCACACTCGCAGGAGATGTGACGCTCCTTCCACACACCGTGTGTGTATTTACCTGCCGGTTCTGCTTTGTTCTGCATGCTTTGTCACCGAAGCAGGGATTTGTCCTGATATTTATAGATGGCCGCCGTCAGGTCTAGTTCGATTCTGAATGTCAAAGACGTGATGGTAATTAAATGGGTTGAAATCTACACCCTACGTCAAACGCGGCACCCCTCACCTGCCTGATTGTTTGCAACAAAAGACCTACACTTGTTCTGAGAGGAGAAGAAGCGAGCCGCAGGCAGGTGTGCAGCAGCTGCTCCTATCTCTGAGCAAACACTGGCTGTTTGTTTTCTTTAGGAAAATATCGCCTGCTCGGATTGCAGCCTGGACGGTCACTGCTTTTCAAAATGACACATTTTTGATTTTGCTGTGTATGTTCAAGCTGCTGATTTTTGTCTCAATTTTGGAGGGTGCTCTGAATGATGACATCGTTTACAATATAACATCACAGCTCTTTAAAAGCTATTAAATCACCAAATCAGTAAATGAATCATGTTGTGATGCATTTTTCGTATCACACGAGCCTTTATGTGAGTTTTCATCACTATACAAGTCTGATAGTAGTTAGGAACTAAGGAATGGTTGCTTTATTAGTTTAGATTGCAGTAAATAAAAGATGCCATAGTAAGTGTTTGTTAATTCACAGCATCACTTTTCCAGGTTACAGGTTACTGATTAGTTTAGTGTTTCTTGCTGAGGCAATCAAACAAAGGAAATTGGCAATCAGCGCTCACTATACGAGCCATCAGCATTTTTAAATGTGGCTGCGTTGCCCTGCACTTACGAGTAGAGTTAAGTAGAAGACTTTAAGCCGTTCAAGACACAAATTAGAGTGAATTGGAGGCTGGGACGCCTCTTGGTTTGTGCCATTTGAGATTATGGAGTTGGCTGCAGTTTGGATGTAAAAATGCTTTCTTGCAATCATGTTTGAGAGGATCCAAGGCACGAAAATCGTCTGGTCAGTCATGGCTTTGTTAAGCTTTGAACCTTTAATGGAAGAAGCATATGGACTTTCATGACTTAGACGAGTTTAAAGAACTGGTAGCTTTGCAGTGGTAAACAAAAGGTTTGGAATCTCAATTAGTACCTTCTGTGACTAAACCTGGTGAAAGCCTTTACCGAAATTAGCCAAATCCTCTTAACAGACACTTCTGTGTAATCCATCACTTCCCCACAGATGTTTTCACATAAAAGCATCGACCCGTTTATCTTCCACCGTGACCTTGCTACTGTACCTCTGACCCTGCCTTGCCCTACGACCTTTGAAACCTTAACCACGTAATATCCAGTGATCGCCCCACCATCTCGGAGGAAGCTATGTTTGCAGACTCTTTAGCTGCTCCTCCTTCACCTTGCATCAGAACGATCATCCTCACCAGCATCTTTTGCTTTTGAGAACAACCAGGCCAATAAATCTCATTTGATACATGCTGCTATTTGATTTAGCTCCTTATTACATTATAGGATTTAGTAAAGCTTCTGTTTCTGCTGCCTGTGGATGCGTTATGAATCTTGTCAATCTTCTACTCTTGCTGTCACTAACTTTCTTTTTGTGGAATAGGAAAACTGGCACAGGGAATGTATTTTTTGGTGTTTAGTTATTTCAAGTTCTATTGATTTTTTTTTTACACAATTCTCACCATCTGGCCTCAGATTCCCTCCACCCACCTCACCCCAACCCTCCCAATCCCCGAAAGGGTGATGGGCTTCAAATGCTCAGAAAATCCCCCCCCCTCCCAAAAAAATAAATCCCAAAACCTAAGTTATTTACATTTTTTACAGGAAAGTCTAAAAAGTAAGATAACGAGCAACAGTAAATATGATGTCTGCCACAAATGCAGCTGATATCCATTGGGGCAACATAACAATTAATTTTTTATCAGAATCAGAGCAGTGATGCAATAGTTTCAGGCTTTCAAAGTTTGACATTTTGAATTTCAGTTATAGCTCGTACTTTTTGCCAGCTTATGCAATTTTTAATCACCAAAATATTGGCATCATACCAGTAAGTGTTTGGCCAAACTGGACCTGTGGTTTTTTGAAATATCATGTCTGATGGAGGGACGCCACCCACTTCATTATTACTTCCTTTGCTGAGAGTCTCCCTCCCCAACCTCTAACCCTGGACTGTTGTTTCTGCTGCTGCTGGCGTTGCATGGATGCTGCTCCTACCTGTCAAAGCTCTCCGCCTCATCCTCTCGTCAGTTCAGGGTCACACTTCCCTCTCATGCACGGGTAGAATCTAATTTGCTGTGGTGAAAGGACAAAGAGACATTGATTGAAACTTCGCCCTCGGGGCATTGAGTCCTCTCGTTTCACATGGGTCTTGACAAGTTATTTTCCAGTTGCCTAGCGGTGCGCGCTGCGTTTGACCCATCATTTACAACAATGAATGCAACAAAGAGCGCGCTTCGCTCAGTTGATCGCACATGGTCGTGTGACGCTGCAGAACTGGGTGTGGGTGAACGTGGCATTTTGCAGTTTTATGGGCTACCAGCTTTAAACACAAATTTAACCTGCAAAGAAATTCTAATTAATGTGAAAAACATTAGACAATTGTGGGGACAGATCTGACAAGTGTTCTCAAAAATCAAACCTCATTTTAAACCATGTTGCTTCTTGTCAAAAATAGAAAAATAGAACGTTGCTGCTTGCACCACTCTGGCTTGACTGTGTACATTTGTTTGGTCCTTCACTTTGCTGAAGAGGGCAAACATTCTCCATTCACTCCTACCACCACCTGCCAGTGCCAGAAACTCTGAAAGCTTCACTTCCATTTGTGCTGGAAGATCAGCGCCCTCCATTCTCTGCCATAAAGCAATGTCCCCCTCTTTGTTTCCATAATATAATCCATCAGATTCACTGTAAAACATGATGTGCAGACACACAATGTAACAAGCAGTCAGAAGCAATGCTGAATTATGACAGTCGACATGGTGAACATTAGACCTTGTAAACATCACAATGGTAGCATTGTCATTGTGAGCATGTGAGCATAATGTTACAGTCCAGCCTCGCAGAGGAGCGTGACCGTAGACTCTTTCTTGTTATGTTGAGAAGGGTTTGTTTCTCTTGCTACTGGTTGTACAGATTATCTTTATTTGGATGCTGTTAGTAGAGAAAATATAAAAATAAGAAGTTTAAAAAGTGAACGTTGGTCAGAAAGCCCTAAGCCATCATCTCCTAAACTGAAACCTGTGGCAGTGAACTATTTATGCAAATAAAATGACTCTGCTGTATTTTGCTACAGACTGCTAGAGTCTTTGGCCACCTCTGTCCCCAAGTCAGTGAATCTGATTGCTTTTTTCCACTGCTCTGATGAGAACAGAGATGTTTTATCACAGCAGCCTAATGACCACTGTGTCAAACTCAGTGTGGAGCTCTACGATGTACCACGTTTTGATGCCGCTGTCATTCCCACAGGAATTCTTAAACCGAATTTGTATTTGCAGCGAATCCCTAAGGAGATGTTCTATTAGATTTCTTGATGACTGATGAACATGGTTCATTGGATCTCCGCTTGGATTACATTACGGGGTAATTGATTATTATGTTACGGTATGCATCACGGTAAAACTGAGTAATCTACCTGGAGCCTGACTACCTCCCTCAATCTGAGATCAGATACCGGATTACTCTGATGAAAGGTGCGATGGCTGTGTCATCATAACAGGAAAATACTTTCTTTCCTTATTGCACCTCATTGTTTTGCGATTGAAAGCATCCCAATCAGGACTATATTAAATCCAGGATCTGTTTCCAGTACGGTAGGACAAAGCAATCATGTGTACTGGCACAGGAAACCAGGAGGGAGAGATTTCCAAACATTATGATCAATAATAGCTTTCACAAGTGGAATTATAGCTCAATGTGCAGCTTTTTAGTTAATTGAATCCTTGAAGAGAACCATTCCCATAACTGTTACATCTTTGGAAGCAGAGTCATCATGATGGGTATCAGAGTGATTATGATATTTATTGTATTTATACCACCATGAGATAACTGGGTGATATGCTCCTGCCCCCAGTGCCGCTGGCTACAGCTACTTTGTAATAGTTGATGGATCAGTTGAAAATGTGGATATTGATGGACTAAATTGCGGAGTTGGCTGTGGAATGAAACCCGTGCAGTAGATGTAGTATTCCTGTGGCCATGCAGCTAAGCAAGCGGCTCCATATTACGTGCAGCGGCGAAGATCAGCCTTCCTCCCTGTCTCCCGTCTTGTCTCATCAGTGGAAAACAATCAGCATCACTGTTGATTAGTACGGTTATTGATTGGTCTGCTGCCAGATACACGGCCTTTCCAGTGGGTCGTTACCAGGGACAGATGTGGCGCACGTTGACCTTGGGAGAGAAAGGGCACTGGGCTGAGCTCTCACCGCAGGAGCTCCAGTCTGCGAACAATATTAGTGGGGGAATGAATCACACAGATTTGCTGCTACGCCATGCCGCTGACAAGGATGGTCAGTGAGGACGTCTGGGAGGGAGATCCAGGTTTTGTTTCTCAGAGAGAGATTCACGGGGGTAGATTAGTAAGCCTGTGTGTTAGTCTAGCACATGAGCTCATAGCTGGTAAATCTATCAGCCGACGCACGCATTGAGCTAATTGAGTTCCTGCCTTTGTCTGGGACGACAGGGAGGACGTCCCGCCCTATCGGCTCGGACCAGTCCTAGACACGCTGTGGTCTGTGGCTGACTGAGCACGTGGTTTCAGATTTTGTGATGAGCGTGTGTCCTTTTTGTCCTTCCACAGCTAAAATATGAGACAAAAATGGACACAGGCCATTATTAGCTTAAGGAAACGGCAGTCATCAGAGGCAACGAGGATGAGCATATGTGTAGGCTACAGGTGACTGAGAGAGTTCAATTTCACTATCCACTCAGCAGTACATGATATCTATTGTAAACACAGATTGCTACAAAGTCCTCCTGTTCAAATACTGTCTTTGTTTGCAAAATTACTTAATCTGGCTTTTGAAGAAATGGCTGTGCACGTGGCAGACCACCATCTGTTTTATAGGTGTTTGAAAGCTGTAAAAGGTCCACTTGTGATGGTAATGTATACACACTTTGAGTTATGGGAGGTCAAAGCTATTCCGAAAACAGCTTATTGTTTTGCTCAGTGTTGCCAAGACACAGAATTGAAATAAAGCCTGTGCCGCATCTTTTATTTTATCAGTGGATGGACAGAAGAGGTGAAATGTCATTACTATCTGTATTTCCGTAATTCTTGTGCATCATTTAGGGAAGCTAATGAGTCATGCTTTTGGAGAATCTTCATCATGGCCTCACAGACCAAATATGCCATTTGCTAAGAGGAGGCCTGCTTGATCCATTCAATTAATTAGTTTTGATATAAACTGCTTGCTTTCTTTTGGCTTCAGTCCTGGAAAGAAATTGAATTTTGAATGATATAAACAAATTGTGTGACACGGGGTCCAGCCACCGTGGCTTCGAGCCAGGACCAGCATTCACAAATGCGTTCCGCTCCCACTGATTAACACGTTGGACCCTCTAGTAGAGCTGCTGTCATCTGCTCTGTCTGATTCATGACAGTGTCATGTGTACGATATCTGTAGATTCAATTCATTGTCTTTATTTATTTAATGAAGGGCTGTGGAAAGAGTCTATTCCTAGTTTGGCGAAGATACAAATTAATCTGGGATCATTAGCATCAGATTAGTGCAGGGAATAGTCCAATAATGTATTATGATAATGATTAAGCTGCAGTTTTCACTCCTTTGGACCTGTGTCAGTAAGATGATGGCTCCCTCTAATGGCCATTTTTCAGTATAGAGCTGGAGACCTGACTGAGATTGCGTGAATGCCTTGCAATTTACTTCCTATATTTTCTCACGTGAAGCCATCCGTGTTATTTTGCTCTTGTAGCTACGATAGATTGTTATGGAAGTTACCTCCAGAAAAACCTCCGGAGTGCTTTTATTGCATCAGATGCAAGGTTTCCACACTGAACTATTTTATTACATTAGAAAAAGTACAATGCTTGGAGCCAATATTGGCTTTTCATGATGTATCAAACAACCTCAGGTGAGTTGAATAAATAGTCTTAGTCCCTCTCATGGGTGTGGCTAAAACCACAGGATCAGTACATACAGCACTCCAAGCCAGTGTCATCCAGTAATAATAAAATCCTCACAGCTTTTGTTTCACTTAGGAGGAATCTTTAGATCCCGTGGTCTGGTTTGAAATCTGCAGCTTGCTCTCTTGCTTGATAACATCCCAAATTCACTTCGAATGATATCCTGTACTAGAAACAAACATAGCCATTTTAATTGTGTGTAAAAAACCACATCCATGGCTGCAAATAAATGTCTCTTTTCTTAGACTTATTTTCAGGTTTGTGTGAGGCCCCTCAGAAATAACAGTTAAAGAAACATGTAGTGTGAGCTATGTTTTCATGAAAAAATGTAAAGAGGAGGGTTCTTATTAATTTATTTTGTGGTATTATTATTTTCATATCTTTCAATCCTTGTTAATCAATCTTACGCCTCTATGTTGTCTTTCAGAGTACATTGTTTTATGTCTTGATTGTACTGTTTGAAACTGGCAAAAAAAACGTAAAATTTAAAAAGATCCATCCTTAAGAAAAAAGATGTGTGGCAAGCAGTCGTGATCCTTTGTTTTGACAGTAGCACCATAAGAAAACTATTTCGGATGGCACCTAACTGTGCTCAAAAAAACCTCAGCCAAATAAGGCCTTGGGATATCTTTCAAGCATTTGGTTGTGACAGATTGAGGAAGTGGAAAATCGTAAAACTGAGTCCGGCCATCCCAGCAGGATTAACAAACAAGCGGCCTGCTGTTTATTTTTGTCCCTGGAACACTTTTAATAAAAGAGTGTATCTCCATCCTTCAGGAAACACAGCCACATTTTATCCATCAGCTTGGCCTCCTGTCATCCAACCCCCCGCGAAATTAAATCAATGTCTGAAACCAGAGCCGAGGCTTCAACTGCACCAACAGAAATAGAAAATCTAGTTTTGCTGTCTGCTAATGACATTAGTGCGTTCCCTAAATGGTCGCCTACCGTCGTCAAAGAGGAACATAACAGGGATATAATTACAGGAGAAGCACTCACATCCCCATTTTCCTGTAAAACACACAGCCTGCTATAGCTCTTTATGGATTACCCTAAGGCACATACACACCCCACACTCCCCTCTGGCAGGTAATGATTCATTTCACTAGCATATCATGTTATCCCTCGTAATTAAACTTCTCAAGGTGAACACAAGGAGAATCGGAAACCACATGCTATTGACCATATGAGAAATTCATTAAAAGCACTGCATAAGTGTCATTTGAGCCATCCTTTCAATTTCCGCTAACAGGAGAGATGAAAGACGGTACGTCTGGTACAGAGGAGAGGGGGGGGGGGGGGATGGAACCTGTCATATTCCATGTATGTGTTAATTTCCATTCAGTGGCCAGACAGCATTGTCAGTGGGTATTGTTCCCACAGTTAAATATCCAGAGAGAGATGTCTGATAACTGCTGTTATCCTGCTCTTGAATTAAACGGGCTCGGTAGTAATGTAACAATGTTTTCCTTAAAGGGAATATAACCAGATCCCCCCTTTGACTCACTTGGCCCCCTGTTTTTTAACGTCTGTATATTTCATGTGTTCTTTCTGCAGGAGCGACAGGGCTGTACTTCCCTCAGAATGAGTACATTGAGACTGTGTACGTTGGCCAGCCGACAGGGACACCGGTCCTCCAGGTCCACGCCATGCTGGACAGCGCCTCTGAGCGGCCACATTTCTACCTGTGCTGGGCGAGCTCGCTCCGACGTCCAGCCTACAGCACCTGGTTCAACCTGGACATCAACACGGGAATACTGTCCTTGAACAAAACGCTGGAGGAGAGCGACTTCGCCTTGCTACGTGAGTTGGGCACAAGCATTTTAATGGTAATGTAGAGTCCCATTTCAGTGCCAGGTATCCTCTGCACATGAGAGTAAATTAGTTTCTTGACGCTTATGCTCTTTGCATACTAATAAGGTTTCTGCCCTCAGGATGATAATGTAATTGCATACGGGCAACAAGGAGCTTGGTCATCAAAAAGAGCTCTGTCTGAGATTAAAAAAATGCCTCTTGTTTTTGTTTTGGCTGTGCGTCTCATCAGATCAAAAGTCATGGTCTGTGAAGAAGTTGTCCCTGCGTGCCACCGTGTTACCTAACTTTACCAAGAAGCCCCAGTGCATCAACTCCCCTCGGATCAACCTGGACTTTGTCAACACCACGATGCCTCAGTGTGCTCAGACAGATGTGAAGGAGCTATGCTTCCCGCACAGAGACACCTCCAATCCACATATCATGGAGAACAGGTTCCCCGGGGCCCTGCGGCAACTCCGACGTCTCACCAGGCTCAACGTCTGCCTCAACTACAGCATCTCTTACAATGTGGAGTCAGGTTAGATACATTAAAGACAGACATTTGAAAGAAGAAATTACAGCTTCTTCCTCTTCAAAAGAAAAGTTGAATTTATAAGCAATAAAACGCACCATTGATCAATTCAATACACTCAGGGGTTTTACTGCCACAGCCTTCGTTGGTCTCGTATGACCAGCAGCTTACGATGGCTACGCTAATGTTATAAAATGTATTAACTATAAATATTGCTGTACACACAATAATGAGTAACTTTACTGACTGCATGACTCTTCTCGATACGTCTCTGCCATTCATACAGTGGCTGTAGGCACACTTTTGATGTTTTGTTTTTTTTTATCTTCTTGTCCACAGACACTCCGGCACCATTTGCTGTCAATGGCAACACCACCGAGCTGATAGTGACGGCTCCATTGGACCGTGAGGAGAGTGAGTCCTACAGACTCCTGCTGGTTTGCACAGTCCGGACAGAAACGGTCATCACCAAGGTGGAAACCTCACTGGATGTTTATGTCAACGATGAGGATGATAACGCGCCGTACGTGAATGGAACAGACACAGCAGACATTATTATCAGCTTCAATCGGACAAAGGTGAGAAGACTAATATAGCACAGATCTGATCAGCTTTGGTTGTTTTATAGACATAATGTTGGCTAATTTTCTTTTCTCACTTCAATTTCTCACTTTCACTTTTTTTTTTCTTCCCAGGGTGGCTCTTTTGGCACTTTGTTCTTTTTTGACAGAGATTTAACTCCCATCTATCCTGTAGACCAGAGTCACAATAAGTATGTGGGGACCTTGCGCAATAGTGACCCATGGATAATAGAAACATTTGACATAAAAGGCACCTTCACTGAAAAGAAAGCTGCTCGTGGAGGCATTCGAGAGACCGTCCACAACTACCGTAAGTAATCCAGGGGCTACTAAAATGCATCTGTGATGTGTTCATGAACACTGTGGTTTTTAAAAATACATTTGCATGTTTCGCCTTTGATTTTAGAGCTTGTCCTGAAGAGAAACCTGTATGTGACTGAGAATCGCAGCCTGCAGCTGGACTACCTGGTCAATGACACCACCTACCCAGGTCTAGAGGGAACCGTGTTACTGCATTTCAACGTCACCATCTTACCGGTCCACATCCACTTCTCCAACATCACGCAAATGTTCACGCTGACCCGCAGAGCTTCTGTTTATGCGCAGGTACTCATGACTACTTACCATACAAATCTATAACTCTCTCTTTAGTCTGCTGCCATCTTAAAGACTAGGTGGATATAAACCTAATGTGATTTCAATGTAAATGACTAAAACATCTGCACACTTTTCACTACAGCAAGCACCCAATTTCTTATCTAAGCTGTCGGTCACAAAGACCATTACAGCATGAGGCAGAACATACAGTCTTTCCATCATTCAGGCTGCTGGGTTGTAGAGCGCCCAAGCTATGCGGCAAAGTTAGTTTTTTTATTAATATTGCTCCTTCAAGGGAGGTCAGTGGTTTCAATGCCCAAAAACTGCAAAGCAGAGACATTGTGAGAGAATTCATTAACATGACATTTGTGATGGGTTCAAAATCCACATGCCTCATTCTGTGAAAATATGCGTTCTAAAGTTCAGGCAAAGCAAACAAATCAAGAGGGAATCTTCCAGATTGCAGTAATAGTCTTTTTAGTCCATGAGTGCCTCTTTGTGTTTCGACAGAACAGTGCTTTCTTGCTGAGCTGTGGTGGAGGGAAAGTAACACAAAGAGAACATTTCATACTAAAACTGCCTAATGCTGCCAAGGCCATATGCATGCCTATTCAGCAATACCACCATCAGAATTTATGTTTCTACTTGAAGTACACTCAAGTAAATGCATCACGTGATCAAGAAAAGCTGTTAAAGAACACACATGAAAATGACTTGACATGACAACATTATTTCCCAGCAATTTGATAAATAAAATGTAATGTAAATTCAGTTTTTTGCATTTTAGTGCACATTCACATCAAAGCTCTCTGCTGGATGAGCCACACATGTAGGCATCGCATCATCATCGTGTTTCAAGATGAGGAGCTCAGGCTTGCTAAATCAAAGCTTAGTACACAATGTTGAAAAATGCTAAAAGGGAGGGTAGACATTTGTGAACTTGTTATTTATTTCTGTGCAATAAATACAGATCCAGTATGTGTCTTGTCTTGTGGCCAGAAATGCAACATGATTCAAAACCTCAATAAGAGGATAAGATTTTATTCTGAAATGTAATACAGTGTTAATTATAGTCACTGTATAGAAACCATGGCCATTTTAACAGCTGGAAAATATGACTTAGTGCTGACTCACCGTTAAACATACTGAGAGGTTGCCACCTGCTGGCTCAGTAAATAAACAAAACAATAACTGTAATTAATCAGTATCACTGAAATACAGCAGCCCATAATGGTGTTTGCTTTCCACTTAAATTACCAACTGTCACTCAAGTTTTTAATCTCGTGTTCCATCTCCTCTCAGGTTGGCAGAGTCTGTGTGGAAAACTGCCAGCAGTTTGATGGCTTCAGCATCACATACCGGCTCGAGGTGCCAGATAAGAACGCGTCCGCTGACGTGCTTTCCTGCTACGCAGCCATAAGCATCACCCAGGCCCCAGACGAGATGTGGGGACTGCTCTATGTGAACGACTCTGAGGTGCTGCGCAGGCCCGAGTGCCAGGACCTGCAGTACCTTGTTGTGGCTCAGGAGGAGCACACACAGCTGGAGGCCAGGACACAGATCCACATCCTGCTAGATGGTGAAGGTGAGACTGTAACAGCCGACAACGTCGTCAGCACACATGTGCAGACCCTTCTCCCAAATGTCTTTTAAAGATTTGGTTATGTGTGTTTTTTGGCACTGTTGCACATAGGTAACAAGGCCAGGCAGGAGAACCAGCAGTTCCTGTCCTGTGCAGAAAACAGACGGCGGGGCGTCTGTGAGTCTGTCCAAGGCCTGGGGGCAACAACAGGGAGATGCCAGTGGAGGCAGGGCAGTGAGAAAGGTACATTTTATTTCATTAACACTTACATTAAACTAATGTAAGACGAGTTCTTTGTGATCGTAAAACATTTTAACACTGCTGCATCATGCCCACATTTATTATGAGACTTTAGAGTAATTCAACTAGAACCAAAAGAGACCATCACTGAGAACTGAGTTTCCCCTTAATGGTGGTACTGGAACAAATCAAAGGACAAGAATGTGTTTCTCACTAGCATCCTTTTTGCAACCGGAATCAACAAGAGTCATGGAAAATGTGGTCTTCATTTTGATACGTACAAGCACTAACAACACCATATGATGGCTAAAGAAAGTCACCTCAGTCATGTTTTTTTAACCTCTTCTAAGGATTATTTTCAGGCTAACGTCAACGCAAGCTGACCAAACTTCAAAATGTGTCTGTCGTTGGTAATGTTTACCTCTCCTTTGTGTTTATGTTCCAGGAATATCTGAAAATTACTCGACCTGCTCCCCTGACCTACGGACATGTCCGGATAGCTTTTGTGATGCAGTTGAAAGCAAAGACCCATCAATATGCCCACAAGACTGTACAAGTGAGAAACACAAGCCTTGCTTTTTATAACACGGATGGGTTTCTGCACACATTTAAAGATGTAAAGCTCATTTTGTATCCCATAAGATAAGACCACTCTGACAGTCATGTTCACACTTCGTCACAATTCGTCTCTGAAGGGGAAGCTGTTATCGGAGGTCATGAACGGGGCTTGAGGAATGGGATCCAGGCCGGATATGGAACCTGCTACTGCTACTCTGAGAGATGCTTCTGTGAGAAGGAAGATGTTGAGGGTGAGTTGTCATAAATCACACAAAACTGCCGGTAACTAAGTGAAATAATGTCTCCAAGAGGTCCTACTTCATGTCGTCTCAAGAATGAACCACAAATGGATTGCTGTTCTCTTGAAAATGACAGCATTGTGCAACACACTCTCCTCCAGAGGCAATTTGTGACGACATGTGTAAGACCATCATTGCCACGGCTCTGCTCCTCTCCTTCATCGTCTCCATCCTCCTATCTTCATACTTCATCCACCGGTACCACAAGAACTCCCCCAAGCCCCCGATCGCCTCTGCTGAGATGACTTTCCGCCGTCCAGCTCAGGCTTACCCCATCAGCTTCCCTGCTAACAATTTGCGCCGGGGCTCGCAGGACTCCATTGAGACCGACACATTTAAAATACCTGTAAGCTGCTTCTTTCAGCCTGTGACAGATGTTTCTTCAGCATAGTATGTTGAACCGGTTACGAATACAAAAATGTTCGTGTGTTTTTTCAACAGGAGGATCCTAAGTGGGAGTTTCCTCGTAAAAATCTTGTACTTGGCAAGACTTTAGGAGAAGGAGAGTTTGGGAAAGTTGTCAAGGCAACAGCATTCAGGCTGAAAGGAAAAGCTGGTTACACCACTGTGGCTGTGAAAATGCTTAAAGGTACGATAAGCCAGACAGAAACCAGACAAGTGGGGAGGTAATGGTGATATATGAGGAGTGGATGTCTGAAGAAATGACATGGTTTCAACATTACAATCTGCTTTTTTCCTCCATAACAGAAAACGCCTCCCACAGTGAGCTGCGTGACCTGCTGTCAGAATTCACTTTACTCAAGCAAGTCAACCATCCGCACGTCATTAAGATGTATGGAGCCTGCAGCCAGGACGGTAAGAACTCAGTCCTCCTGCCATCCTCACTCAGGGCATGTGGGTTGCACATGGAGTCTAAGTGCTGCATTTCTCTGAATAGGTCCATTGTATCTGATCGTGGAGTACGCCAAGTATGGGTCACTCCGTAACTTCCTGCGCGAGAGTCGGAAAGTTGGCCCGAGCTATATGGGCAGGGACACCAACCGAAATTCCAGCTACCTGGAGAACCCAGATGACAGGGCGCTCACCATGGGTGACCTGATCTCCTTTGCATGGCAAATCTCCAGAGGCATGCAATACCTGGCTGAAATGAAGGTATTTTACTTGAAAAGGCTACATTTTCTAAAGAAAATGTGTGTTCTGTCTGCAGATATTCTGCAGTTGAAACATTTGAAACAGCTGAAAATCTGAAACACTTACAGTTGCAGTCGAAATACAGATTCTGAAAGAAGCTCAAGTTTTAGTTTAAGGTTTGAATGCTGCTGAAAGGGTTTGAAGTTTCAGTTTTAGTCTAAGCATTGAAAGGAGTTGACATTGAAAGTATCAGTTGAAGACAAAGAGATGAATAAAGAGAGCTGATGTTTAAGTGATGAAAGCCGTTGAAATGTCAGTTGACATGTAACCACTGAAAGCAGTTGAAGTGTCATTTGAAGGTTAAAAGATGAACGCCATTGAAATGTCAGCTGAGGAGTAGAAAATGAATGAAGTTGCGATGTCAGTTGACATGTTTCTGTGAATGTAGTTGAAATTTCAGTTGAAATTGAAGAGCTGAAACCACTTCGGCTGCGTGCGCTGTAAGCAGTTGAAATGTCATTTGATTGTGTAAGCAGTGAAACGCACTTTAAATTAGCATTTTGGTATTACAGCTTGTTCACAGGGACCTTGCAGCACGAAATGTCCTCGTGGCTGAAGGACGAAAGATGAAGATCTCAGACTTTGGCCTTTCCAGGGATGTGTATGAAGAGGACTCATATGTTAAGAGGAGCAAGGTGAAGAAAACAGACAGAAAAGTACAAATTTTTAGTGCATTTACAACAATCATTTAAATATAAATTAACAAGGTCTCTCTCTGCTTTCCAGGGCCGTATACCTGTCAAATGGATGGCAATAGAGTCCTTGTTTGATCACATTTACACAACACAAAGTGATGTGTGAGTACAATCATCATTTCAAGGGATATAGTTTTGTCATGTTGGGAAATACTCGTATTCGCTTTTTAGTTAGCATAAAACCTGGAAACGGGGACACAGATAGCCTGGCTCTGTCCAAAGGTAACAAAACCTGCTTACCAGCAGCAGCTCACTAATTATCGGGTTCTTATCAGGTTTAGTCCTTAAAACAGATAAAGTAATTATTGTAGGTGATTTTAATATTCATGTGGACGTTGATAATGACAGCCTTAGTGCTGTGTTTCTCTCACTGTTAGATTCAATTGGCTTCTGTCAGAGTGAACACGAACCCACTTACGGTGTTGATATTGAACATCTAATAGTCTTTCCACAGAATCCTTTTTTATCAGATCATTACTTAATAACTTTTGAATTGTTGTTACTGGACTACACGCCATTATTCAAACATTTCTACACTAGATGTCTATCTGAAAGTGCTGTAGCTAAATTTAAGGAAGTGATTCCATCTGCATTTACTTCGGTGCCATATCTCAATTTAACAGAGAGCACTCCTATGCTGATTTTAGTCCCTCCAAAATTGATCATATTGTTGATAGAACTGCAGGCTCCCTGCGAATGACACTTGACTCTATTGCCCCTTTAAAAAAGAAAATAATAAAACAAAACAGGTTAGCTCCATGGTATAACTCCCAAACCCATAAATTAAAGCAAATCACACGCAAACTTCAAAGGAAATGGTGTTCAACCCATCTTCAGGAATCATGTTCAGTCTGGCAAGACAGTGTTAAAATGTCCAGAAAGGCCCTCCATAATACCAGAGCAGCCTACTACTCATCATTAATAGAGGAAAATAAGAACAACCCCAGGTTTCTGTTCAGCTCTGTAGCC